>JAMQGT020009008.1:82500-194134 GCA_024447675.2 Pterophyllum scalare | reverse complement strand
GTTATGTGACACTATTTCGTTCAGTTACATATGCTGCCATGAGATAATGACTCAGAGATAGCTATAAAAACAGGGAGGGTTTGAGTTTTATTTGTTTAAGTTGAAAGAAAAAGCAACCTGAATTCCTGTGTAGTTATACAAAGAGAGAGAGAGACAGGTTATACTGCACCGGAGTCCCCATTAAGTCCCCGTTATAGCTTCCTCTGTCGTGTTCATCTCCGGAGCTGCGTGTCCGCGTATACACATGCACAAAGAAGCAGTCGCTCCCAAAGCGTCGGGACTCGTTTGATAGCATGCTGAGTGAGTGGTTAATTTCACAGTGCTTTGATTTGTTGCAATTACTAGAACTCTGTTTGGTAAGAGCTTAGATTTGACACACTTTACAGAGTGTAATGCGTCTGCATTATATTCGGTCTTCTTCTGCCGGTTTTCCTTTTGAAAACACAGTTTTGTGTTTAAAGTTTTGCGAGCACACGTGGTTTCTCCCCCCCCCTTTCTTTCCTCGCACACACACACACACAGCACGCGCGCGCGCGGTCACACTCATGAAGAGGCTTTACGGAAAGATATTGATTGACTGAAAAACAATCATGCAATGCATTATATTGATTTCTGTATCGGTGTCAATGAATTGTTATTATCACTTTAAGACTTTTTTCTGCACTGAGTCTACTGTTGTGACTCCAGCAACGCACTCTGGATCTTCCATGCTTTGAAATTATTTTTGAATGCCGTTGGTGCGGAACACCGTGTAGATGAACAGCATTTTCATGTGACAGACCTTGGTTTTATTTAATACACAATGTATGCATTTATTTGATGGGTGTCCTGTGAACAATAAGAGCTCTCAGTCATTGTTTGTGTTGTGGTCAGTAACCTGTTGGAAGGGGTTATGGGGCGGGAAGGATGGAGCTCATATCAATGCAGTCATTCTCCAGTGACGGTGAATGTTGAATCAGGCAGGGGTTTATGTACACAGCCACTAAATGTTATCAGCGGTGGAGAGCTCCCACTGAGCTCCGCTCTGAGACCTGACAGGCTGACATGGATGTCCAGCTGTGAGCCATCGGTCAGATGTGTCTGGTCACAGCGGGGCGGCCGCACCCTGATCACTGCCGCTCTGTCCAGGCACCGATTCCCTCCCCGTCCTCTTGATCACAGACATGCCTGTGGGCCACCTGTCTGCCGCTTCAACTGATCTCCACGCAGTCGGCTTCCAACAGTTGTCCGGTTTCATCTCGGCGATTTTAAAAGAATCTCCAGCAGCAGGCAAACTGACACTCGTGAGTGGGGCAGTTGTGTCATCTCTTGTCCTAGTGCTGCGTGCCACCGAGTACGAGAGAAAGATTCCTCCAGACTGGACAATGCTTCCGTGTTTGCTTGTACCAAATCCTCAGATGCAGACCGGAGTTTCCATGTTGTCGCTAGAGACCACTTTAGCACCAAAGCTCCACTTAAAGGAAGTGAGAAACCTCAGTTACTGCACCGCCATCATCCTACCTTTCATTATCCCTGGCTGTAGAGAGAATTTAAGGCCAGGAGTGGATGGAGGGATTTTTATTCTTCTTCCTGCCCGACGCTCTGCTCGCTTATTTTCATCCGCGGTACGACACATCGAACAAATATTTCCCTGGAAGCTTTTCATAACATGTGAAACTGGAGGAGGAGACTCGTGAGCTGTTAAGTCATAGCTGAGAAATGAGTGATAAGTGATGCTGTGACCTAAATGCCACTGATGCCAACATGTAGTTTTATTTTATTATTTTATTTTTTTCTGGGCTTTGATTATCTTCCCTTTCCACTTCTCAATACTTACCAGCTCATCAGTTTTATTTAGTTGAGGCCGTATGCTCTCGCGGTACAGCAAATATGCTGTCGTCAGGAAAAACACTTAAGAAATTAGTCTCAAGTATACATGAGGCTGGTGAGGTTTCGCTCCAGCCCCATTAAAGCTCATTCAGATGCTTGTCCTTGGATGCTGCCAAGACTGTGAGTTATTAATCAAGCAATTATCCTTGAAGTTTGCTTCAAGGAAGTACCTAAAACAGGGTGGGCAGACATGCTGCAACAGTTGAATAGTGCTGTTTTTTTTTGTTGTTGTTGTTGTTGTTGTTGTTGCATACTGTCTGTACTTCTTGCGGCATAGATAAATCTTTTTTGTTTAGGTCTTCCTGAAAGTTTGTTTTCATTTCATCTAATGTTTGAATTTGGAGCGCTTGGAAACACAGCATGAAGTGTCTGCTCCATGTAGCTTATGATTCCCGTGGCACAACAAAAGCATTGTTGCAGATCGGAGCAGTGACCCGTGGGCCCCTACGTTCAACCTCTATTGAAAAATGTACAGAAAATGAATTACCGATTCATCTTAGTGCAGTTTTTATGACGGGCATGTTTCTAAAAGAATTTTCACTCAGTGTGATTATTCTTTTACTGCCTCTGAAATCAGGCTGATTATTTCATTTAAGTGAAATTTCCATTCTTTTTTTTTTTTTTTTTGTAAATGTTTTTCACAGTTCAGAATTGCAGTAGGACATATCAGAATATTTGATCACTGGGAAATTTGATGACTTGTATATACAGAAAGGTGTTTGTGCTCTTTGTTTTATTCACTTGCTTATTTTTTCCCCTTCAAAGCAGTTGTTTTCTACCATTCATCCCCCCCCCAAAAAAAGAAGAACAGCATGTGTGAATACCTCAACAGGTGTAGTCTTACAACAGCAAAAAAATATGGCGTCTCTAAATGCAGGCTTCAGTTTGACACTTTTCCCCTGGATGGTAAAGTAGACGCAGTGTGGTGTTGATGCCGGCGATGGTTTCACACGTTTTGCCCACTGCATTTTTCTCAGAAACATATTGTACTTTCTCCTTTTACAAAGTAAAACCACTCAGCTCTGTCCTCACCGTGTGCCAATTTTTTGAAGGACGAAGAAAAACCGTTAAGCCTCAGCATTGCAGTTACATGATAGTTGTGCATAAACACGAGCTGTGCCAGCCACTGGGCTGCATATGGACACCACCTAAATACAGTATGGTTCAGGGCTTGAAGTCTGGCTCCTGTTGTGGCAGATAGAAAATGGCTCCTCTTTAATGGCTGCAGACTGAAGTACCAGTGCGCCCTCTACTGCTGCGGTGGTCAAATGTAGCTCGTTGGAGTGACATTTTCAGGTCCGGGTAGTTTGCAGTTGCGGCAGCAAGCCAGATCAACGATGTTCAGGACACTTCAGCGAGCTGCTGTTGCTGCTGCTGATGGACAAATGCTGGCTGCTGCTCAGAACAGGCCTGTGTCTTTCCCGCAGTTGAACAAACTTTTCTTCCAGTATGGCATCCTGTCACTTGTGTTGGCCTCTGTTTTCCTCACCCTGCCACAGACCCTCCCTCCACCACTACCGCTCTGGCTGTTGGTTAGTGCAGGCAGGCAGGCAGGGGATCTCTGTGTGTTCCTCTGGTCTGTTAAAGCCTAGATTATAGAGCAGTGCTAGTTCAGACCACTGTGACTCATGTGGGAGATCCTGTATTTCTGTATAAATGTATATTGACTGTAACCCTGTGAATGATGTAACAATTTCATTATTTGTAATATTGTCATTGGTTTATTTTCTAAAAATGGAAAGCCCAACTTGACTCTCCTCAATAAAAAATAAGATCTGTAATAAAAATAAAGCAGTGACAATTTTTTTTTTAATTATTTATTTGTTTGAAACATAACTATTAGCAGCCTTTTACTCTGTATTTTACAAATCTGATTGGTTGATAAATGATTGGTTATTTATTTATTTTTATAGCCTTTTTAAGCTGACATGTAACCAAAATATGTTCTAGTATTTGGTAGTCTGCTTGTAGGCTGACATGTATCAAAGTAAAAGGCAACCACTACTGTAAGTTTTTTTTAATCATTTCCTTATTTTGAAATTTTTTTTAAAAAAGGAGAATATCACTTTAAATCAAATGAAATGATGTTCATACTGATGAGTGGAATTTATTTATTTATTTTTATCAGTGGTATAGATTTAGTAAAATATAATTAAAATTAAAAAAAATCATTGATAAAAACAAAATGCAGTGTATTAGGTTAAACTTGTGTCCACAACCATTTGCCACTACTTTTGATCAAAAAAAAATTATATTTTTAGAATAAATGCGAAAAAGATTTGAAAGCTAAGCCAAGCTGCGCTCCGTCTGAGGAAGACGCTGGACTTAAAGGTGCCACAGTCCTTACTGCATGCTGCCTGCCACGGAGAAGCTGAGAAAGAGCGAGTGAGACAGCGACAGCTAATGTCTGATTTGTTTTTACCTCCATGATATATCTTCGAAAAAGTAATTACTGACAAACCAACATCTTTGTAATAAATCTCATTCATTGCAGGTAAGTAAACGAGGCGTCCAGTCATACAAAGTAAAAACTCAATTAAATTCTTGCTGTGGCTAGCTTCCTTATATTTATTAGCTACATTCTTTTTCTTTTCTTTTTTTTATTTGTCACCCATCAGTGCTTTTAATTCCTATGAAATATGAGATTCAAATAATCCTAAAGTTTATTTTTTTTAATTAGTTGTAATAGGAAAGGTTAAAAACACACACACTTGTTTGCTGTTTGATTTTTTTGCATGCAGCATTTGGATTTGTTGAATTCTGTGATAGTGATTTATTGGTGGTTACGCAGTCACCCTAAAAGGGCATGAAACTGATTCATTGGAATCTTTAAAAACAAACAAACAAACAAAAACTTCTTTATGGTTTACAAGCCAAAATTTTTTGCTTCACCTTTTTTGTAGTTATTGCTTTTTGTCGTTGCTGGGCAGACTGCTGTGTGTATACTGAGAATTCCATAATTTAAAATCCTACTTTTATGGGGGTTTGGATTTAGAGATAAGTAAGAGAAAGGGGAAAATAAGTCCCTCGAGAAATAATTAAAACCCCCGCAGTTTGAAAATGAAATTTTCTGCAGTAACCACACCAGTGCTAAAACATGGCTAAAGATTTTGTACAGTAAGTGCTTTCATGTCCACGAGTGCCACATTGCATACGCATCAAAACGGGCTTACTCAAAGCCAGCTGCAAATCCAGAGATAATTATTTTAGGTCAAATTAAACATTTAAGTTAGCATGGCTTCTCTGGGTGTAACCCTCGAGCCCGACTGCTGCGCATTGTTCTGTGGGTTTATGTCAGAAGTGATTTGACCAACAGCGCTGCCATCTCTCCACAGCTCAGTTTCTTGAGTGTAGGTCAGGCTCCCTTCACCTTGCTCTGAGATTTTTGAAACCTCATTAGCAGCCGACGCGTGAAAGGCTAGAGACCTCGGCCTGACCCGCTGGAGAATGGCGCGTGTGTTAAATGGTTTACCCCATGAACAGGAGAGGACAGGTTCAGGAGTTCAGTGGAGGAGGGGGGGGGGCACCCCTTGACCACCCATAAGTTCCCCCACTTGCTTACACCTTGATGACCCGGGGGCCCAGCACAGTCCAGCATGGGAACAAACTGATGGAGGCTTTTCCTCTGAGCGCTGAAGATCATAAAAGTACAATTGGTGGAAGGAAAGAAGGGTGCAAAGCAGATTACAGGGCTTTATGTGACTGACAGTTGTGTTTTTGTGGCTAACGGAAAATTCATTTAATTTCAGAAAATTAATTTAATTTGGGAAAATCCAATACTTCTTTGAGTTGGGGTCACATGAATTACGGCTGAATGAGATAAGGGGGATTTGTAGTGGTGGCTTGTCCTTTACATAATTCATTGCTATGACACTATGTCCAACTCTGCCCTCCTTAGCAACTGGAGTAAACACAGAAAATGTGTTACAAACAAGCCATGTTCATGTTTTTTTTTTTTCCATAAGAAATAATTCAGAAGTTGGGCCGTCCTGATGGCTTATTATCAGCAGTGTAACAAAGGAGCAGCCACATGCAGAAGGCAGGAATACAGAACCAACAGTGAACACAAAACCCGGAAAGCTGCTCTGAACAGTCCGATATCCAAGAAACAAGGGCAGAGACAAGGAACACAAAGAGAGCAGGTGGGAAAGCAGAGGGACTAATAAAGCACTAGGGGTGTATCTGGGGGGATGTGGATGGCGCCCTCAAAAAGAATCAGAAAATCATATCCGATATTTTCATGCCATTTTTTCGTATCTGTTCCGATCAGACGTTCACATTTTCCACACAATGGAATATCAGGTTTGTGTTACAGATGTGTATCAATCATCTAAAAGTAGTTTTAAATATTCCTCTTAATTTTTTCGTGAATTTAAAAAGAATACATGTCGGCTTCCAGAGGTAAAAAATAAATAAATAAATAATAATAATTTGTGAGCATGAAACTTTATTCTGTGATACGGAGTAAGGGTTTATTTTTGCTAAAAGAAATTTGGCAGCAAAACAATGTTAGAATATCTGAGCAATTTGATTTCATACACATGAAGCAAATCCCTGGTTATGTTTCCATTAAGCCAAATATTGTTTCTAATTGGTTTAAAGGATAGAAAAAATTCTACAAACACCATAATTAGAATAAACAAATCTTTACACCAATCCTTACTTTACCTCAGCAGAAGAAAAACTCCCACACCTCTGTATTCATCACTTTACCCGTGAAAACTGTTGATCCAAAATCTTCAATCAGAATCATTTAAGTCAGAATTAAAAAAATAAATAAATATGTGTGCATGTAACCATATACACTGTCCATAGTGTGGGAATAACTTAATAACACCTCTGCATCAGAAACTTTGACATTTAAAAATCAAATATCAATACTGTGTGAATATATACAATATTTTAAATAATGGCTGATTATTTCTGTATGCTTTTGGACAGTCGTGGTTACAGACAAAGCTATAGATCAATATGATTGATTATTGCTATTTATTGCTTTTATTAAAATGTTTTAACAGATATTCTAACATTGTTGTTGCTGCTAATTTTCTTTTTAGCAAAAATAAACCCTTACTCCGTATCACAGAATAAAGTTTCATGCTCACAAATTATTATTATTTATTTATTTATTTTTTACCTCTCGTGCAAGCCGACATGTATTCTTTTTAAATTCACTGAAAAAATTAAGAGGAATATTTAAAACTACTTTTAGATGATTGATACACATCTGTAACACAAACCTGATATTCCATTGTGTGGAAAATGTGAACGTCTGATCGGAACAGATACGAAAAAATGGCATGAAAAAATCGGATATGATTTTCTGATTCTTTTTGAGGGCGCCATCCACATCCCCCCAGATACACCCCTAGTGCTTTATTAGTCCCTCTGCTTTCCCACCTGCTCTCTTTGTGTTCCTTGTCTCTGCCCTTGTTTCTTGGATATCGGACTGTTCAGAGCAGCTTTCCGGGTTTTGTGTTCACTGTTGGTTCTGTATTCCTGCCTTCTGCATGTGGCTGCTCCTTTGTTACACTGCTGATAATAAGCCATCAGGACGGCCCAACTTCTGAATTATTTCTTATGGAAAAAAAAAAAACATGAACATGGCTTGTTTGTAACACATTTTCTGTGTTTACTCCAGTTGCTAAGGAGGGCAGAGTTGGACATAGTGTCATAGCAATGAATTATGTAAAGGACAAGCCACCACTACAAATCCCCCTTATCTCATTCAGCCGTAATTCATGTGACCCCAACTCAAAGAAAGTATTGGATTTTCCCAAATTAAATTAATTTTCTGAAATTAAATGAATTTTCCGTTAGCCACAAAAACACAACTGTCAGTCACATAAAGCCCTGTAATCTGCTTTGCACCCTTCTTTCCTTCCACCAATTGTACTTTATGATCTTCAGCGCTCAGAGGAAAAGCCTCCATCAGTTTGTTCCCATGCTGGACTGTGCTGGGCCCCCGGGTCATCAAGGTGTAAGCAAGTGGGGGAACTTATGGGTGGTCAAGGGGTGCCCCCCCCCCTCCACTGAACTCCTGAACCTGTCCTCTCCCTGTTCATGGGGTAAACCATTTAACACACGCGCCATTCTCCAGCGGGTCAGGCCGAGGTCTCTAGCCTTTCACGCGTCGGCTGCTAATGAGGTTTCAAAAATCTCAGAGCAAGGTGAAGGAGCCTGACCTACACTCAAGAAACTGAGCTGTGGAGAGATGGCAGCGCTGTTGGTCAAATCACTTCTGACATAAACCCACAGAACAATGCGCAGCAGTCGGGCTCGAGGGTTACACCCAGAGAAGCCATGCTAACTTAAATGTTTAATTTGACCTAAAATAATTATCTCTGGATTTGCAGCTGGCTTTGAGTAAGCCCGTTCCGATGCGTATGCAATGTGGCACTCGTGGACATGAAAGCACTTACTGTACAAAATCTTTAGCCATGTTTTAGCACTGGTGTGGTTACTGCAGCAAAATTACACGTTCAGGAACTGCGAGGGATTTAATTGCTACCTCTCGAGGGACTTGCTTTCCCCTTTCTCGTACTTGTCTCTAAATCCAAACCCCCATAAAAGTAGGATTTTAAATTATGGAATTCTCAGTATACACACAGCAGTCTGCCCAGCAACGACAAAAAGCAATAACTACAAAAAAGGTGAAGCAAAAAATTTTGGCTTGTAAACCATAAAGAAGTTTTTGTTTGTTTGTTTGTTTTTAAAGATTCCAATGAATCAGTTTCATGCCCTTTTAGGGTGACTGCGTAACCACCAATAAATCACTATCACAGAATTCAACAAATCCAAATGCTGCATGCAAAAAAATCAAACAGCAAACAAGTGTGTGTGTTTTTAACCTTTCCTATTACAACTAATTAAAAAAAATAAACTTTAGGATTATTTGAATCTCATATTTCATAGGAATTAAAAGCACTGATGGGTGACAAATAAAAAAAAGAAAAGAAAAAGAATGTAGCTAATAAATATAAGGAAGCTAGCCACAGCAAGAATTTAATTGAGTTTTTACTTTGTATGACTGGACGCCTCGTTTACTTACCTGCAATGAATAGATTTATTACAAAGATGTTGGTTTGTCAGTAATTACTTTTTCGAAGATATATCATGGAGGTAAAAACAAATCAGACATTAGCTGTCGCTGTCTCACTCGCTCTTTCTCAGCTTCTCCGTGGCAGGCAGCATGCAGTAAGGACTGTGGCACCTTTAAGTCCACGTCTTCCTCAGACGGAGCGCAGCTTGGCTTAGCTTTCAAATCTTTTTCGCATTTATTCTAAAAATATAATTTTTTTTTGATCAAAAGTAGTGGCAAATGGTTGTGGACACAAGTTTAACCTAATACACTGCATTTTGTTTTTATCAATGATTTTTTTTAATTTTAATTATATTTTACTAAATCTATACCACTGATAAAAATAAATAAATAAATTCCACTCATCAGTATGAACATCATTTCATTTGATTTAAAGTGATATTCTCCTTTTTTAAAAAAAATTTCAAAATAAGGAAATGATTAAAAAAAACTTACAGTAGTGGTTGCCTTTTACTTTGATAGCATGTCAGCCTACAGATAGACTACCATACTAGAACACATATTTTGGTTACATGTCAGCTTAAAAAGGCTATAAAAATAAATAAATAACCAATCATTTATCAACCAATCAGATTTGTAAAATACAGAGTAAAAGGCTGCTAATAGTTATGTTTCAAACAAATAAATAATTAAAAAAAAAATTGTCACTGCTTTATTTTTATTACAGATCTTATTTTTTATTGAGGAGAGTCAAGTTGGGCTTTCCATTTTTAGAAAATAAACCAATGACAATATTACAAATAATGAAATTGTTACATCATTCACAGGGTTACAGTCAATATACATTTATACAGAAATACAGGATCTCCCACATGAGTCACAGTGGTCTGAACTAGCACTGCTCTATAATCTAGGCTTTAACAGACCAGAGGAACACACAGAGATCCCCTGCCTGCCTGCCTGCACTAACCAACAGCCAGAGCGGTAGTGGTGGAGGGAGGGTCTGTGGCAGGGTGAGGAAAACAGAGGCCAACACAAGTGACAGGATGCCATACTGGAAGAAAAGTTTGTTCAACTGCGGGAAAGACACAGGCCTGTTCTGAGCAGCAGCCAGCATTTGTCCATCAGCAGCAGCAACAGCAGCTCGCTGAAGTGTCCTGAACATCGTTGATCTGGCTTGCTGCCGCAACTGCAAACTACCCGGACCTGAAAATGTCACTCCAACGAGCTACATTTGACCACCGCAGCAGTAGAGGGCGCACTGGTACTTCAGTCTGCAGCCATTAAAGAGGAGCCATTTTCTATCTGCCACAACAGGAGCCAGACTTCAAGCCCTGAACCATACTGTATTTAGGTGGTGTCCATATGCAGCCCAGTGGCTGGCACAGCTCGTGTTTATGCACAACTATCATGTAACTGCAATGCTGAGGCTTAACGGTTTTTCTTCGTCCTTCAAAAAATTGGCACACGGTGAGGACAGAGCTGAGTGGTTTTACTTTGTAAAAGGAGAAAGTACAATATGTTTCTGAGAAAAATGCAGTGGGCAAAACGTGTGAAACCATCGCCGGCATCAACACCACACTGCGTCTACTTTACCATCCAGGGGAAAAGTGTCAAACTGAAGCCTGCATTTAGAGACGCCATATTTTTTTGCTGTTGTAAGACTACACCTGTTGAGGTATTCACACATGCTGTTCTTCTTTTTTTGGGGGGGGGCATGAATGGTAGAAAACAACTGCTTTGAAGGGGAAAAAATAAGCAAGTGAATAAAACAAAGAGCACAAACACCTTTCTGTATATACAAGTCATCAAATTTCCCAGTGATCAAATATTCTGATATGTCCTACTGCAATTCTGAACTGTGAAAAACATTTACAAAAAAAAAAAAAAAAAAGAATGGAAATTTCACTTAAATGAAATAATCAGCCTGATTTCAGAGGCAGTAAAAGAATAATCACACTGAGTGAAAATTCTTTTAGAAACATGCCCGTCATAAAAACTGCACTAAGATGAATCGGTAATTCATTTTCTGTACATTTTTCAATAGAGGTTGAACGTAGGGGCCCACGGGTCACTGCTCCGATCTGCAACAATGCTTTTGTTGTGCCACGGGAATCATAAGCTACATGGAGCAGACACTTCATGCTGTGTTTCCAAGCGCTCCAAATTCAAACATTAGATGAAATGAAAACAAACTTTCAGGAAGACCTAAACAAAAAAGATTTATCTATGCCGCAAGAAGTACAGACAGTATGCAACAACAACAACAACAACAACAACAAAAAAAAACAGCACTATTCAACTGTTGCAGCATGTCTGCCCACCCTGTTTTAGGTACTTCCTTGAAGCAAACTTCAAGGATAATTGCTTGATTAATAACTCACAGTCTTGGCAGCATCCAAGGACAAGCATCTGAATGAGCTTTAATGGGGCTGGAGCGAAACCTCACCAGCCTCATGTATACTTGAGACTAATTTCTTGAGTGTTTTTCCTGACGACAGCATATTTGCTGTACCGCGAGAGCATACGGCCTCAAACTAAATAAAACTGATGAGCTGGTAAGTATTGAGAAGTGGAAAGGGAAGATAATCAAAGCCCAGAAAAAAATAAAATAATAAAATAAAACTACATGTTGGCATCAGTGGCATTTAGGTCACAGCATCACTTATCACTCATTTCTCAGCTATGACTTAACAGCTCACGAGTCTCCTCCTCCAGTTTCACATGTTATGAAAAGCTTCCAGGGAAATATTTGTTCGATGTGTCGTACCGCGGATGAAAATAAGCGAGCAGAGCGTCGGGCAGGAAGAAGAATAAAAATCCCTCCATCCACTCCTGGCCTTAAATTCTCTCTACAGCCAGGGATAATGAAAGGTAGGATGATGGCGGTGCAGTAACTGAGGTTTCTCACTTCCTTTAAGTGGAGCTTTGGTGTCTAAAGTGGTCTCTAGCGACAACATGGAAACTCCGGTCTGCATCTGAGGATTTGGTACAAGCAAACACGGAAGCATTGTCCAGTCTGGAGGAATCTTTCTCTCGTACTCGGTGGCACGCAGCACTAGGACAAGAGATGACACAACTGCCCCACTCACGAGTGTCAGTTTGCCTGCTGCTGGAGATTCTTTTAAAATCGCCGAGATGAAACCGGACAACTGTTGGAAGCCGACTGCGTGGAGATCAGTTGAAGCGGCAGACAGGTGGCCCACAGGCATGTCTGTGATCAAGAGGACGGGGAGGGAATCGGTGCCTGGACAGAGCGGCAGTGATCAGGGTGCGGCCGCCCCGCTGTGACCAGACACATCTGACCGATGGCTCACAGCTGGACATCCATGTCAGCCTGTCAGGTCTCAGAGCGGAGCTCAGTGGGAGCTCTCCACCGCTGATAACATTTAGTGGCTGTGTACATAAACCCCTGCCTGATTCAACATTCACCGTCACTGGAGAATGACTGCATTGATATGAGCTCCATCCTTCCCGCCCCATAACCCCTTCCAACAGGTTACTGACCACAACACAAACAATGACTGAGAGCTCTTATTGTTCACAGGACACCCATCAAATAAATGCATACATTGTGTATTAAATAAAACCAAGGTCTGTCACATGAAAATGCTGTTCATCTACACGGTGTTCCGCACCAACGGCATTCAAAAATAATTTCAAAGCATGGAAGATCCAGAGTGCGTTGCTGGAGTCACAACAGTAGACTCAGTGCAGAAAAAAGTCTTAAAGTGATAATAACAATTCATTGACACCGATACAGAAATCAATATAATGCATTGCATGATTGTTTTTCAGTCAATCAATATCTTTCCGTAAAGCCTCTTCATGAGTGTGACCGCGCGCGCGCGTGCGTGTGTGTGTGTGTGTGCGAGGAAAGAAAGGGGGGGGGAGAAACCACGTGTGCTCGCAAAACTTTAAACACAAAACTGTGTTTTCAAAAGGAAAACCGGCAGAAGAAGACCGAATATAATGCAGACGCATTACACTCTGTAAAGTGTGTCAAATGCTAAGCTCTTACCAAACAGAGTTCTAGTAATTGCAACAAATCAAAGCACTGTGAAATTAACCACTCACTCAGCATGCTATCAAACGAGTCCCGACGCTTTGGGAGCGACTGCTTCTTTGTGCATGTGTATACGCGGACACGCAGCTCCGGAGATGAACACGACAGAGGAAGCTATAACGGGGACTTAATGGGGACTCCGGTGCAGTATAACCTGTCTCTCTCTCTCTTTGTATAACTACACAGGAATTCAGGTTGCTTTTTTCTTTCAACTTAAACAAATAAACTCAAACCCTCCCTGTTTTTATAGCTATCTCTGAGTCATTATCTCATGGCAGGTCATGTGCGTCTGATATGTACAGTACAGGATCATGATTGGGGTGCAAAATACTTCTATTTGGCAGGCTGTGAAATTTTCACTGTGAAAGAAAAAAAGTTTTTTTTCTTTAGTGAGAGGAAGCATGGTGAGAGGGAGTCTTCATCACAAAATGTCACGCAATATAGAAAATTACTTGCAATGAGAAAAATGTTTTTTTTCTTTTCTTTTCTTTTCTTTAGTGTTGATTTCACTGTGTTTGTCAGTCTGATTGAAAGTGTTTTTGACATTGTCAATGCCAAAAGTTGTCTAGTTCACTTTTTTATTTTATCTTTCCGGGGGAAACAGTTGGGTTTACACATCGGCTCACCCGGTCTCCCCTCCACGGAGAATTTTGTGTTTCTGCACGATGTCCAAAAGAAAAAAAAAAAGAAAAAAAAGAAAATCCAGACCTTGTTGAGGACCGTCTCCTCTTCCTTGTGTCCTTTTTATTTTATTTTTTTTGCCCTTTTAAAGGGTAGCTTTCCTACTCAGTTCATCTAGTGTACAGCCTTATATCATCTATAAATTTAGATAAACTCCTTTCCTTTTTCAGTTTTTCTTCTTTTTTCCTTTAAAAAAATCTTTACAAAACTATCAGAACAAGCAAACCAAAAAAAAAAAAAAAAAAGTTCAGCATCAATGAAAAATGGTGGAAGATTGAAAAAATGTGTTGCTGGTCACGTCTAACCTCCCATGTTTCTGGCTCTATAGGTGGGCTGGCTGTGGGCCGTCTGATGCTTCTTCACAAGGACTTTTGTTTTCACCACTCTCCACAGCTGATCCCAAGAATGGAGGGAGAGTCAGGGTAAGGGGATAGGAGGAGCACAGAAGGAAGTGGAGAAGGGAATGGGGGATGAATGGTGGTCTGGTGGGAAGACCAGACACACATATGGGAAAAAGAAAAAAAAAAATCCACTCCATCCTCTGCACCCAGAGCCCCACATCCCAACTGCCTTATTTTTTCCCCCTGCTCCACTTAGGAGGGTCAAACCTCCACCGACTGGATCTGGTTCATCTGTGCCCGCATCATCTGGACGCTGTTCAAGATCTTCTTTTGATGGCCCGCTAACGTCACGCCAACCCTCAGGATGTCACTGGACGTACAGACAGAAGCAAATGTTAGGTTGATGTTACCGCAGGCTATAAACAGTCTTTCACGACCCATTATTCCAGCTATCTTTCAATCTTCAGGCCCGCCCACAGCATGTATCCAAAAGACAAACAGCATTTGCCAAAAAGTCAGAAACTGGTAGTAACATATCAATACAATATCACAACATAATGTGACAGCATGACAATTGAATAAAACACACTGCATGGAAAGTGGGATGACAGGTATGGAACAAAGGCATGAACCGTTCTGACGAGATACAGTTGTGTGTCTATGCTCTGAGGTTAGAAATAAAAAAGAAAAGAAAAGTGAAGGCTGTTTCTCACCACTAAAACAAATGGTTACGATGCCAAAATCACAACATGTTTTCACTTAAGTCTACCAAAGACCACCAGTTAATGCTGAAATACTCAGTCCTACATTGTATCAAATATTACTTACTTATGATGTGTTTATCCATAAAATAATTAACTTTTCTTTCTCCTACTGTTAAATCTCAGCAGTACCCATTACTATCTATTTTGTTCAAAGAACTGAAGCTCAACATTTCTGTGAAATAATCATGCGATACAGTTATACACTGACATCAAATTATTTTTTTTATCTGCTTCTCTACATGTGGCCCTCTTAACAAGATTCTATTTTATACGTTTGGGGTAATTGTTCTCCTAGTATTTCAAGTAAGCGACCCCACATTCTGATGTTTCTTCTCAAACTTTAAAGTGAGGTCAAAGAGAGGCCTGCTGAACACATGGCAGAGAATAAAGGCTGATTTTATAGCTTTGAGCTATTGTGCCGATGGTTCAGCCTCGCAACTGCATTAATACAGGCTGCTAATTACATGCAGTGCTTGCGTCTTTTCTAACAGGCCGGAGGCAGAGTCTGGTGCTCGTTCAAGGTTTAGGGATATACGAGACTCAGCAATCCCACTTCTTGTGATCCTCTTTCTTATCGTACCCAGAACGCCAGCAATCATCAGCACTTACTCCATGGTCATCTGAGACACCACATCAAATGTAGAGAAATCTGCGTTGGCAAAGTTGTCTTTATACTGGCCCATCTTGATGGCATCTAGCCACTCATCCACAGTACTGAAGCTGGAGAAGTCTGGGATGCTGCGGTCCAGGAGAGGGAGATGAACACTGAGAGGGACACAAACAGGGACCATTGAGAACAAAGATAATACAAAATAGCAGCTCTCATCACAGTCAGCCTGGACCACCTGGGTATGATTCAAACATGAATTATTACATTACATTTTCAAAATGTGAGACGGAACTTAGAAAAAATCCCACCGGCCGTATCCGTGAACCAGTATTTTCCAAAGTGATTCCTCATAAAGGGTATTTTCCAAATGAAGTGATAGGCTTCAGGGAGCCAATATACTCACTCAGCGTCTGTGGAAAATCTGGCCCTTGGTCCTGCAGTTCACCACAAACTAAACTACAGACGGGGATAATGGAAATCAGTAAACCCTGGCTCTCAAAGGAAACTAACACCCAGAGCAGAAATGCTTCAGATGTTTTGAAAATTTTGAAACTGCTTCAATCCAGGATTTGCCTGAAGCACTCGTGGGGAGGATTTGATCTATCAAACCAAGGCTTTAATTTACATAACCGCTCGGCGCCACGAGAAACGAGAGAGAAAAGTTAGCGGTGCCATGGATGACACTGCAGCCAGAGCATGAATTTCCTGTTAGAAACAGAAAAAGGCTTTTTTATTGGGAAGGACTCCGATGCACTGGCAAAGTCTTTTTGTCACTCACCCTGAAGATAAAGGGGTCATGGCCTTCAGTGTGTTGGGATTGCGGATCATCTTGTCAAGGTTGTTAACAATCTGGCTGAACTTGGGCCGGTTGTTGCGGTCCTTCTGCCAGCAGTCCAACATAAGCTGGTGCAGGGCGCTGGGACAATCCATGGGCGGGGGCAGCCGGTAGTCCTGCTCGATGGCATTGATGACCTGCAGGGGGAGACACAGATTTCTAAGGGTCGCTATGAGGCACTACAAAGAGGAAACCGATTGTTGGAGAGAAGAGTGTGTAAGATCCAGTTGTGGAAGAAGTACAGGCATCCTTTGCTTAAGTATAAATAACAACATAACAGTTTAAAATAGTGAAATACACGAGCTGCATTCAAAGGTATGGAGGTCTGTGTGACAAAACATGCTCCAGATCTCATGAGCTACTTTTACATACAGTACGTGTAGTAAATATTGATGGGCTCATTGCTGATGAAATGAAAGCATTAGTGCGGCTCACTATGCAGTGAACACAACTGCTACAGCCATTACTATGTGCATCAGTGCACGAGGAGTCTGAAATATTTAATTACAGTTATTACTTATATATATATATACCTGGAAAGTTTTCGAAATTGCTATCTTTTTGAATAGGTGTGAAACTCTACTCAGGTCAGTAAGAACATAAACCTTCTTCTACCAGCTTCACATTTCCCCTTACACTCTGCCAACAGTGACTTAATCTCTGGCCTTTATAATGTATTTAATGCTTTCTCCCCATTAAGCCACCTTAAATATATGTCTGACGTGTGCCGTAGATGTTGTTGGTCGAGGGAGCACACGGAGGTGGTGCACGGTTAACAGAGTGAAACAGCTCGGAGGACACTTGTGACAAGGATGCCCAATCCCCTGCTCATTATCAGGACCATTAAAGAAGCTCCATTCAGACCCAGATTAATCTCATTCATGAGACCTCCAAACGAGGACCCCGATGGAGCAGAAACACTATCTGGAGCTGCTAATAAGATAACTGTTGAGGTCCTCAGTCCCTCTTAGCACATTAGTGTTCTCACTTTCAATTTGAAACTATTTTCATTATCTCTCTCCCCATAATTTGCTCTCTCCTCCACTACCCAGAGGGAGACAGAAAATGGAGGCTCCAGTCAAGAGCAGAAATTGTCCACTGAGCGGTGCCGTGCATTTCAAATGATCTGATTATGTGTCTGTGGTGAGTGTGGGGGAATTTTCATATAAAGCCCATGTGTGAAAGCTGCTGTTTAGCTAAGGGAAAGCAGATACAATGACAAACTGCATCTCTAAGGAATTTGAGGCTGTAATGAAACTCAGAAATCCAAAAACGTACGTGCAGTGAGGCCTGATTTCAAATGTTTCAAGGGGAACTGTGTCCAAAGAATCAAGAACAGCAGATTTAAAAATTATTACAGCAAAATTAAATACATACATCTTGATTAGTCATGTCCCAGTAAGGCCTCTCTCCATAGGACATGACTTCCCACATGACAATCCCATAGCTCCACACATCACTGGCAGAGGTGAACTTCCTGTACTGGATAGCTTCGGGTGCAGTCCATCGGATAGGGATCTTCCCTCCCTGTGAACACAAAGGGCGCAACCTCAGCAAAAGAAGCAAGACCGAAACCTGACCGTCACAGTGTCCTGGCTCTGGAGAGAGACACTGTTCACGGCAACAATGCTGATGGTAATCCAAACTGGGAGATGGATATAACAAAACCCCTGGGAGGAAAGTGTGGTACATGAAATACTGGAGAGAGAGGGGAAGTAAAGAACAGGTGAAGGGGCGATATTGGTCTTGATAGGGAAAGTAGTGTGGGAGTGCACTGCACATAAGAGCTGGCTTTAACCTTAAAACGACCCATAAAACTTTCTGCCGGCAGCAGATGAATCGAAGCTGAATGGTATTCGCAATCAGGGCAAATATCCTGGGAAATTTTTCATTTGCAAAGTCATGTACATCAAACTCATTTTTAAAGACTATTTGGCCCAGCTTTACTGACTGCTTTTGTGTGTCTCGTGTCTCGTTAGGTGAAGGCAAGACTTGATTCTTTCATACCAAAGCACTAGTGTAAGTAGGATCTGACGTATCATCCTCCAGGAAGCGCGAGAGGCCGAAGTCTGACACCTTGCACACAAGGTTGCTGTTGACCAGGATGTTTCGGGCAGCGAGGTCACGGTGCACATAATTCATGTCGGCAAGGTACTTCATGCCCGAGGCGATGCCACGTAGCATACCAACAAGCTGGATCACGGTGAACTGCCCATCGTTTTGCTGTAAAAGAGACACGCTGCATTACAACCACAGTATTGCACAGAGGGGCTCATGAAGAGGAGAAATTTTGGTTCACAGTGGGACAATATGTGCGTATAATTAGGCCATCAGAGCAATTTTTTCTTCAGATTTTTCATTTCAGACAAAGTTAAAAATATATATATATATTTTTGGGGGGCTGTCAGTTACGCTCAGAAACAACCTTCACTGTCTTGCCTTGACCTTATAATCAAACTCTTAGTAACATTTCTTTGTGTCCAGCTTAATTGTTGCGACTCAAAAAGACTACATCTAAAACGACTGTGTCATTTTTCTACAAAGCGAACAAACATAAACATAAACCAAAAGGGACAGGTGCTGTGCTCACATACTGTAGGCATTATCTATTTAATGCACCAAATATAATGTGACATTTCAAGCACCACTGCTGATGAAGAGCACTGGTGTTGAAATGTCACATGTTTTCTTTTATGGTGCAGTCTTTTCCTTTATTGTACACAATTTAAAGATTCTAATCTCATTTTAATGTACACAGATGAAGAAATTATATCAATAATATTATGTCCTTCCTTCTAACAATTCTTTTAGAACTGGTTTACAAAATATGCTACAAATCCACACTTGGCTTAATTTAGTTAAATTATATATGAAAAGAATAGATCTGCCTGGCATCCATCCCCATAGTGTTAACATAGAAAGTTACTAAAAATTATTAGTTTTCCTTCAGCAAAGACGAAGTTTGGTACAACAGGCCTCTGCAGGGCCGGGCAGGCCTGGCTGGCAGTCCACAGCTGTTCCCCTCCCTAGTTTGGTTAGGGCTTTACCCCATACGTGGGGAGCGACTGGAGAAGTGGTGCAGCTGTGCCTCCAACTGCGCACACCTGCACTCTCGCCACCACCCACCACGTTGCCCGGAAAACAGAGGATTCCAGAGAATGGCGCATGGGAGCTCAGGACCGGGTGTGAACAGACAAAAAAGGCTAAGAAGGGGAATTGGAAGGGCAGGCAAACAAGGCCCAGAGCACAGCCAAATTCCTCTAGCCCATTTCTCTTTCAAACACTTTGCCGCTCATTAGCCGAGTGGATGCTTCTCCTCACGTCAAGCTGCTCCTCCTTGTGCACCCCAGCAATTAAGCAGAATGCATTATTCATGAAACCTTTCTCACAAATACACAGTGCCACCTCATCTGAAAGCTATGTTTGCATATACCTTAATTGGAAGGATTCCTCCAAAGTCTTTGGGGTCAGTCTGCCCATGAATCTACCCATGAATCTGTGAATGAAGGTCTAGCGTGACTGATATGAAAATAATTTTTCACGTCAGAGAGAGAGCTTTCATTCTTCGTACTTTCTCAGCTCATATTGGGCTACAGATGCAACCCCAGCTCTGATCGATCTATTCCCACTCTACCTTGCCTGCAGGTTTGCTGCAGAAAGCAGCAGGAGAGAGCGTCCTTCAGCAGGCAGCTCACCGCAGACTGCAGTGACCATTTAAACAACCACCCACCAATCACCTCAGAGAAGACACAAACCATGTTCGGAGGCTTTGATGCTGTCAGCAACTGTTGTCAAAAACTGTCACCGTGAGGCGTTGCAGGCGTTCCCTGTTGCTTTGAGTACAATGTGCTGTCAAATATGTTTAGCAAAGATCTAAATATACACAAACACCCTGCGCCACAGTATCAAATTCCAAAAAGAGCTGATTCTCTCCCTCTCAGAGGTCGGAGGCAGAATGCAAATAAAGATTCTGAAACCAGCCTGAACAGCGTGCTGACAGGAGCTTGGAGGTTTGTTTCATGAGGATGGTTTTAATGCAGTCTTGGACTAGGAAGCTTAAAACTGTAGTTAATAATTTACCCAAATAGCAGCAGAATATACAGAAACAAAGGAGAAAGGCTAGATAAATGCATGTAAAAAACCAAAAATCTACTAGCTCAAAATGTGTTTGTATTTCACTCACATCCCGAGACAGATGGTGACGGCTTGTCTGATATCTCATCTCATAGCCAGTATCATTTTTAAACATCTGACATCTCATTTTAAGTCTAGCAAAGTATCTCAATTATTTATGTGGGTTGTAAATGGCAGAGCGTGTCTGGCTCATTCTAATATCCTTCTCTGGTTAAGATTATGAAAATTAAAAATCCAATGAACTTGGGAGCACTGATTATTTCTTGTCAGGGAGTGGGGGCTGGGGTGGGGTCTCTACACCTACAATATGATATGTATGTGCATCCATACACAGTGCACCATAGTACTACGAAGAGTAAACACAAGGAAAGACAAGAAAAACATAACAGCACAAAGACACTCCTGGACTCTACTTAAAAAAAGATCCTATATTTATTATTTGTTTCATTTTAAACAGAAACTAGGACTAAAAAATATTATTATATATTATTCTATTAAATATTCAGCATCTGTGACACATGATAGATAAGAACACTTCTACGTAACTCACTAACTAAACACGAGCGATTTTATGAATAATGTTTCAAAGACTGCAAACGAGAGCAAAAATAATATCAAATTATTTAAGAAGTATGTGTGTAACTGTCAGAGCGTGTGTGCTCATGTGCAGATATAATTTAGTATTCTTGCTTGTCATGCATCAAAATAACCAAAGCACTAAAAAGGCTGAAGGATGCATGTTTTCATATTATAACAGTGCAATTTGAAAGAATCGTTCTAACAAAATCCAAAAGCTGCAATTTAAAATTTTGAGAATAACTTCACAAACTATAATTAATAATAATAATAATAATTTAATAATCAGGAAATGGTAAAATTTCAAACTGACAACTCATTTCTCCAACACCCGTTGGAGGTAAATTTACTGAAGTGGAGACAATTAACATTAATTCTGTGATTTGGCATAACAACTAAAAAAAAAAAAAAAAGGAAAACAGAGACTTGTTTTCTGAATAATAATATGCTCTTTGCATAGTAGGGGTGATTGCCTCTTGTCAGTTTTTGACAGGTAGTTAGCAGGAAACTCAGCAGTTGTCTAGTGTAATAGACACCGTGAGATTCGTCAAAAACTCATTCCACTAATACCATCATATCAGTTTTTACTTGTCACAATAAAAGCCCTGAATTGAAACCTCTAAGCTTCAAAGCAGTGGAGCAGTTCATCCTGTCAGTGTGTAAAGTGCACGCTGCTGCTCCCACAAACAGCTGCAATAAAGAGCTTTCAGTTTCATTACGTGTCAGTCCGACGTGACTTACTCGCAGTTTGTCGTTATTAACAAATGGCTAACCGTGCAACTAGCAGCAAATATGAATCACTGCAATAATGATCTCATTTAGTACCATGCAGACCACATATGAATTAAAATTTGTAGAAAACAATTAAATCACAGTTGCAATAACTATCACAGATGAGACACAGAAACATGATAAATAATGAAAGAAAGCAGGTGATTACTCTGAGGAAGGTGTCCAGAGACCCGTTCTCCATGAACTCAGTAATGATCATGACTGGGCTGCTCTTGGTGACCACGCCTTCCAGATGAATGACGTTAGGATGGTCAAACTGGCCCATGATGCTGGCCTCGCTCAGGAAGTCCCGCCGCTGCTTCTCGGTGTAGCCGGACTTCAGTGTCTTTATTGCCACAGAACATCTCCCTTTTACCTGGGAGCTTTAGGTTGCCGCTGCACACTTCCCCAAACTCTCCTGTAAAGAGGTTGCATAGGAAAAAAAATGTTTAATTAAAGTTTCTTGCATCGACTTCTGTTTAGAAATCAGTGAACAGCATATCGTATTCCCTCCACGTTTCAGTCAGATTTTTCCATTACCTGCACCAATGACCTGTTCAATCTTCACACAGGATATATCAATCTCCTTGGCAAACTCCCTCACAGCCTCATTGGGGTCCTCATATGTGAACGGATCAATATAAATCTTCATTCCTGGAGTCACTTGTAAAAAAGGAAAGCGCAGCTATAATATTTGATTCTTGTGGTCATGCTTACAGTATTGTGGTTTGACAGTCAAATGCATTGAGGCACATTAGCAAGCAATTCACCTTGCATTCACGCACTCCTGTACAATTATGGGATTTCTGATATGACATTCAAACCATGAAGGTTGAAAAATGGAGGAGGTGGTGTAGTTGCAAATAGAGGTTATAAGTAGCGCCTCGTGGCTACTGTGTAGGGCCATTCAGCCAGCAAGGACATGGTACCTCTGGTCCTGTGATAAGGCAGGTTAAAACATATATATCATCTCTTGTGAGTCATGGTGCCATTAACGCTCAAGAAAGAAACCTGGACAATATATCAGGTTTGCTCAGCCCCACTCCAAGAAATAAATTGGCTGTCCTAAGCCCCAGTGCCAGGTAAATTGGCTTAAGGTGGCTTTTAAGTGTTCAGGGACTTAAGTGTCCCAAGTTTTAAATCCGATTATTCAGCTCATACCTACACATCAAGCTAGAGGCTATTTGAATGGATACTGAACTCATGGTCCACTGCAGAGCTAGAAGAGCTAGCAGACTGTCTCAAAACCTGGCACACTTTGCTGAAGAAACGTGCCGCTGAGATGAACAGATGGAGACGATCTTACCAGGCAAACACCCCCCCCCGGCCCCTTTACTAAAACCTACAATCTCTTCCCAAGCTGTAGCACTGTTCAACAGACCACCTTCATGTGATGGCAAAGACCACCAGGAGCAAGGGCAGAAGTCTGAACTGTGACTGGTGTGAGGACAGAATGCACAAAGACACATTGGCTTCTGATGTTAATAGCTGTGAAATGCCCGAGTCTTTCACTGGCACCCGTTTCACTGAATTATAAACTATAATTCTTTGCGCAGTGCGATTGGATTTTATTGAGCACACTATTAACTTCTGAATGGAATTTACAACAAAATAAAGGATGAAGCAGAGTGGTAATTACACAATCAAATAAATGATTTTAGATTGGGTCATAAACTTCTGTTTCTCCAGTCACGCAGGAAAGAGACGGATTTGCTTTAAGATCTGAGATGAAGCGATGGTGAAATCACTCCTCAGCTCTTTCTCAGAGGTTTATCTCTGCATTATTATCACTTAAGCCCTATAATACTGTACTGTCTGAAAGAAGAAAATCATTGAGTAATTTCATTCATTCACAGTCTTTTGAATTTTTTAACAATGACAAATGACTCACGTGCATTAGCATGCTAATGGCATTAACGTGAGTAAAGACTGACCTATTTCTGGCACAATGGATTTAGTTAAGTATGAAATGTGTTTCACAGAACACACACACACACACACGCGCACACACCCTTGGAACACTGGTTTCGATGTGGTCTGAGTGAGCAGAGCCAAATAACAAAGTGGGGGACGGGCAAATAATGGGGTGCTGTGCGGGGCTGTAGCCAAGGACACCAGCATGCAAGGTGGTAGCCATGGAGACAGGTGTGTGTGGCAGCATGAGGGCTGAGTGATAGCCATGGAGATGACTATGTGACGTGGTAGTCATGGAGACAGGTGTGTCTGGTGCAAGAGGAGGGGAAAAAAAATGGTGACCGCAAGCGGCAAGGAGTGGTGGTTTACTCACTGTGGCCACTGGTGTAGTGCTGCAGCTTGTCTGTGTATTCTGAATCAGCCCTGTCAAAGCCACGCCTCCTGGGGGAAAGACAAAGAACTCTAGCGCTTGTTCAAGGAGAGGGAGCAGGGAGGAGGAGGGAAACAGATCAAACACCCCCAGGTCCACCTAAACTGAAGATACACCAACTCTTGCAAGCCAGGACTTGGTGGGTGGAGAAGCATTTTGCTGCACTGAAAAAGGTATCCAGCTATGCAGTCACACTAATTAGTTTTTCTTTCCAGTGCCCACCAGTTGGGCAGCTACATGAATCTGCATGCGTCTTTTTTTTTTCCAAGTTCATATAATAAGGGGAGTGCACATTGGTAAGCACATGAATAAAAATTTTGATTAGATGAGCTAATACTAGGAATTGTATGAAACATCGTGGAATAGTCTGGTCACATGACAAAGACTGTAATCAAAGACACTGAGGCCAGTGTATTATTTCTGTGAGACTGTTGAACAGGATATGACTAAAGTCTACATCACAGATTTAAAATAAAACAAACAAAAAAAAAATCAGGTACTGCCAATAATTGCAGTTCATGCGATGACCACTTGAGGCTTGGTCCAAAAGCAAATTAATCTCACTGTTAAAAGACCCCCCTTCAGCAGTTTCACCATTAAACTCACAGTTTTTGCCACTGAGTTCATTTTTTAATATACCACAGATTGCATAGAGCTTTATATATATATATATATATATATATATATATATATATATATATATATATATATATATATATATATATATATATATATATACTATATACATGAAAAGGAGAGCAATACATCCTTTTCAACAGGTGTGAAAATTCCCAATCAGAAGCATTTTCACTTTATCTTCATGGCAGTGTTTAACCTACTGCGCATCACTTTTATCACAATCTAAGATGGTGATATATCTAAGCAAAATATCCTGTCTACATATTGAAAAAGGAAAAGAAAATTTTTACAGAATGTGTAGAAATTCTTCTGTGAATTGAAATGCTGTACAGGTGGATGGCTACACTTTGAGCGGCCGTGATGAGAACTGAATTCCTAATCTTGCTTTATAAACCTCTGGCACCCACCGAGCATGAGCGTCTACAGAGCTTTAATTTCAAAGATGCAGATTTTTACATATTATTTCTGCTGCTGCACGACTGAAACTTATTACGAATTAATATGTTAATCAAATTGTTTTCATCTCTGCTAAGTTATATTTGTGAAGCCATGTCCCCGTGTAAGCTTACTTAATTAAAAACACAACAAAAAAAAAGGCGTTCATGTTGCGAGCCTGTTCAGACCTTACATCAGCTGAGCAGTTTAATAAACACTGTGTCAGGACTTACTCACCGGTTACAGACGATGATGATGACGACCACAGCAATGAGGAACACCAACCCAGCAGCTGCCGAGCCGATGATGAGAGGCAGCTTCTCCTGAATGCTGGTGTTGTATTCCTCTATAGAAAGACACACACATAGATAAGCATGTGTCATGTGCAAATACACACACCCACGCTCACAGAGTCACAAGCTGAAACATATGGGCAAGTGTCTGAGCCACTGCATATGGAGGGAGCAATGGGTGACAGACAGACATACGGCTGGGTGAACCGATGCGCATTTTGGCATCTCGACTGGTTGCATGGACCGTTTTCCAAAGCGCAGTGAATGTGCTCGGATGCCACAGATATGGACAAATCATCTGGCAGAAAGTGTGTGAAGTGAGGGGAGAGAGCATGTTTGGGTGAGACCCAGACTGATCAGGCAGCCAAAAATGGGAAACCAGCTACTGAACGCACACACGGAGACGGCGCCAGATTCTTTTCTTGAGCACCACGAATGATAAACAACTTTGCAATCATCCAGACAAATGAGTGTGAGTTCCCCACAGTTTTTCCTGTGGCATATGACATTTCATAAATAGTTCATAATACAATATATTATAGGCGCTCGTAGATAAAAACAAATTTACTAATGCACATTATTCACCAGCGAGATTTTATTTACAACTGAACTATGTTTCCATTATTTATTTGTTACAGTTTACAAAGATGTGTGGGCCTGTTACCTAAATCATTAACAACATATAATAAACTCTTTGGAGTCCTGGAACTTTCATCAAGAAAGAAACATCTAAAATGAAGTTAGTGCACGTGACTGATGGTGTGCTGATGTCTGAAGAAACGCGCTGGATTATTACTGAGTGTCTGCTGGAACTCTGCTGGGAATGTGCTGGTTTAATAATGTGCCTGTGCAGTTGTATATATATATATATATATATTTTTTTTTTTACTCTGATGTAGATCAAGGATAAATTTTAAGAATTAATAAATTATCTACACTTTTGTTTTGAAACTTTCTGTAAAAGCACAGTTTCAAAAATACAATTTGAAGTACAAGAACAGTAGTGGCATCGCTTTTTTTTTCTGTTTTCAAAAAAGCCTTTTTAATTTCTACTCATGCTGCTCTTCGCTCAAACACACCCGCAGATTTTACAGGCTCTGTTTGCACGATTTTTAGAAGTATGAGTGGATTTGATATCTGTATCATCAGCGCAGCATCAAGGATATTTGTATGAGAGGCTAAAGATAGTGCCACAGGCTGAAGGAAGCGGGAAGTTCAGAGGGGAAAACCCCGGTTTGCTGTATTACAGTAAAAAGATAACAAAGACTTTTACTTTATCTTCAGAAGCTTAAAAGCAAACATGGTTCTTTTAATGAGGAAAGCTGTTTAACAACACAAAGGAAGGAAACCTTGAGTGCTGAAGATTTTAATTATTATATGTATTAAATATTTAGGATTTCTTAATACTGAAAAAGACTCTAAGGCCTTTCTTATATGGTTTGGGAGTATTGGGATTGTTTACACTACAACATGCTTCATTCACATTCCCGCAGCTGTCTGAATCCATACTATACAGCATGGTGTGTCGGCAGGCCACGCATGAAAGGTGATAACAGGCCTGCGTGCTCTGGTGAACATTGGCTGAATTCTCACCCTCAGTCATGGTCTGGAAGTACAGTTTGCCACTGTAGCGTCCAAACCCAGCTACGGTGCGGGCCCGGACCTGGAACACGTAGATGCTTCCTGGCTTGAGGCCACGGATGACCGCTGTGTTGGTCTGGCTCCTGACAGCGGTAGCGTTATATTCTGATTGGTCCTGGGAGAAGAAAAAAAATACATGCTGAATTTGGGAGCATTAGTAATAACAGTCTTATTGCAAAAAAGCAAATAATTATGAAATGCCACATGAATAAATTACATGTTGTGTTAAAGCCGGACTCAGGAGAGACCAATGATTCAGCAGTATCAATAACCACAGTATCCAGCACTCATAAAAAAAAAACCCAAAAGGAATAAAAAAAAAGTGTTCTTATCTTCATTCATGTGTTGTATTAAAATATAGACATATTAATCACATTGTACCTGAAATGTTTGGAGTTGGAACAATGCAGAAAGAAAAAGCACTGATAAATCTCCCGACTTCTCTACGTTTCTTTTACATTTAAGGAAACCTCAACAGAACTAATAGGAATAATTTGCTACCAAGAAAAATAATGTGGTGTTTGATAATGGAGCATGACTAAAAGAGCTAAAACAGCTACCGTTAAAAAGGTAGAGCTGGTGGCAGTTTTAGGTCAGCCGGCTTCTTTGAGCCATACGTTCTGATGATCCGAGTTGCATTTCACTGCCCTACTCTTCCTCTCCAGAAAGCTGACAGGTTTGAGAGCAGAGACTCTTTTAACAGCTCCCTTCAATGCGGTGCTCAGCGCGCACTTCACAGCAGGGGTCAAGACGATTGTTTTGACAGCTCAGTGTCAGAAAAAGGAATTAAGACTCGAAAGCGGAATGGCTCGGCATGTAGACGAAAACTTGACGAATGCTGTTCATATATGCAGATATCGGATAGGCACGCATGTGCGATTGTGTCGTTATGTGCATTTGAGGGAATGTTCTGATCAAATCGATGCACGTTTCTCACTTCAAGCGTTCTTGTGAGAAAGTATGCTGATTCGGTGGAGCTCGCCCCTTTAAAAGCTATTTTTACAGCACTCAGCGTAGCATTGTTTTAACCACAAGTCTGCATCGGTCCCCAGCGGCCGCACTGCAGGGCTGAGCTTTCCCAGTGACTGACTGTGATTATAACTGAAAGAGAGCGAGCACAAGTTCCAAGCAATTTTTCACAAGCTCTGTATACAGGCTTTCCAGGATAGTCTGAATTTAAACTCACAACAAATAAAAGTTTGTTTTTATGTTTACCAAATTACACCCAATGGCCACATTATTAGGTACACCTTGCTAGCGCTTCAGAGCTGGCGTAATTTTTCATGGGATAGATCCAACAAGGAGCTGGAAGCATTCCTCAGAGATTTTGGTCCACATTGACATGATAGCATCACACAGTTGCTGCAGATCGGTCAGCTGCACATCCATGAGGGGAATCTGTCTCATTTCCCACCACATCCCTCTGTTGGAGTGAGAACGGGTGACAGTGGAGACCGTTTGAGTTCAGTGAACTCATCGTCATGCTCAAGAAATCAGTTTGAGACGATTCGAGCTTTTGGGACACGGTGCCTTATCCTGCTGGAATCAGGTGAGCAACAATAGTCAGGCAGGCTGTGGCATTTAAACGATGCTCAATTAGTGTGCCAAAGTGTGCCGAGCCCCCACATCATTACACCACCACCATCGGCCTGAACATTTAGCTGATATGAGTGGCACCCGATGTGGTCTTCTGTTGCTTTAGCCCACCTGTTTCAATGTTCAGCATGTGTATTCAGAGATTCTTCTGCATACACTGGCTGAAATAAATGCTTCTTTGAATTGCTGTTGCCTTCCTATCAGCTCAAAGCAGTTTGGACAGTCTCCTCTGCCCTCAATATCAATTTTTCACCCAGAGAGCTGCCACTCACTGGATATTTTTCTGACCTTTCTCTGTAAACCCTTGAGATGGTTATGTGGGAAAATCCCAGTAGATCAGCAGTTTCTGAAAAACCCAGACCAGTCAGTCTGGCACTAACAACCATGCCACGTCCAAAGCCACTTAAAAACGCTTTCTTCCCTATTCTGATGTTTGGTTTGAACTTCAGCAGATCGTCTTGATAATTTCTACATGCATAAATGCGCTGAGTTGCAGCCATGTGATTGTTAACACAAATATCTAATCAGCCAAACAGATGATCAAACAAAGTGTCGAGTGAGTGCATTCGTTTATCTTAAAAGGAAGAAACAGAATTCACATTTATGAGCATTTGTAATTGTTTGATGAATGGATGTGACTGTGTTCGAATGAATGTGCATAAATTGTACCTTTTCATAATACCGCAGTTCATAGTCCAGGATGACTCCATTAGGTTGGTCAGGCTGGGACCAGGAGAGGGTGATGCTGTCCACAGTACGACTGACCTGGTGCATTATAGATACAGTGGATGGAGCTGTAAAGAGATAAGAACAACAGTATATTAAGTAAAAAGCAAATCAATCACCACCAACTTCACAGTCGTGCTCAGAGAGATTTACAGCATCTTTAATCTCACAGCCAAACACTGGGTTCTGCAAAGGTCTAAGGCTATAAAATCTAATGTAATAAAGTGGAGTCTCCTGTTAGAGAGTTTCATGGCTAGGATGCACTGCAAGCTGGCAAGTGACAGCACTGGCTACACCACATAAACAGCCTCACGGGGCTTCCCAGTATCAACTGTGACTTTCATGGGATTAATTCACGCTTGTCTTACTGCTGATAACAGACCACCTTCTGCAAATAAATCATTTGAAAATCACCAGACGGCCTTTTATTACACGAAGAAAGCACATTTTAAAGCTGAATAAACTAAACAAATTGAGCAAATCACAAGAGTCACAAAGAGGGTACATGACATTCTTGTCAAGCTGCTGTTTTATGTCCTCCCACAGTCCTGTTTTATTAAGAAATTTTACAAATGATTTGCTTGTCTGCCAACATTTTTCCAATTCTAGCATTTAAAAAAAAAAACAGGGTGACTGCTGGCTGTGATGGATGGCCTTTACTAATCAGATTAAGTCAAGCTGACTTTTAAAGCGCACAGTTTGGTTATAACTCTAAGCATACACGTTTCTTGTAAAATATTCAAAAATATTGGTGTCATTGCCTAACAAAACCCAGTAAATGGCTTAAAAGGTAAATGCCTCTGGTAACGATATATAGTTAGGACTTTTAATATTTGATCACACATGTGACAAGTCTATCTTGAATATGTGCCTGTGTCAAAGCCATTCCTTACAAAAAAAAGCTTGTTTTTACAAAAGATTATGAACTTTCATGAATTTGAAAATAACTGGCATAGAGAGAAAAATTTTTCTCAAGGTTGTGACATTAGTGATGTTCTTTTTCTTTTATGTAGCAAACCAAGTAAAATTATTTTTTTCTCCATTGCCTGATTTTAAATATATGCATTTTCAAGCAAACGGTGTCATAAAAGTAATTTACTTCTTACATCATGGGTGGTCTACTCTCGTCTTACATAGCCCAGTGACCCAAAATTTTGTCAGGTCAGAGGAGGGCGTGAACACCTCAAGTCATCCAAGATCCATTGTGATTAGTTCAGGGTGCTGCGGGTCAGTGTTAAGCTAAGAGAAGCTAAAGAGAATGTATGGGAAGTCTGGCAAGGCCTGCAGGCCTTAATGTTTGCTCCTCTGAGTGTGTGTGAAAGGGTTGGGTGGGTTAAGGTGTCAGAGAAGGAGGGGTGCTGGGCAAGATTTATGGACACCAAGCCCCATGCTCATCCCCTACAGACCCGTGCTGCTCACACACACACACACACACACACACACACACACACGCACACGCACAGCCCTAAACCAGCAACAAAGTGGTTCCCCTGAGTCCCAGCAATAAAGTCAGAAGTCTCTCCACCGGCACACGTTCTCTATGGAAAATCCACCGACTGGAAAACTACTACTGCCACGCCTCTGTAGTCTAAGACTCTAAGGCTGTATGTGTGTGTTTTTTCATATTCATTATAACTTGTATTCTTGTGGTGAAATGCTTACAACTGAGTATTAGGAAGGCACATCTTTCTAATTACTGACCTAAAGCAGGAGAGAAAATATCATATATAAGTAAACATAGTGACTGAATGAGCCAATGATATATATATATATATATATATATATATATATATATATATATATATATATATATATATATATATATATATATATATATATAAATAAAGGTCTAATTTTTAAACTTAGTCATTCTAATTAACTAATCAACCAAGCTGTAAATGCCCTCTGACCAAAACAGAAGCATCCATCTGACGCAACAAATTATGATGTCTCATATAAACAGTGATATTCAGGGGAATGAGTATGTCCTCATGTATTGCTGCCAGAAGATAATAAATTGAGGTTCTACATTTCATCCCAGCAAAGCACTTAAACCATGATGGCCTTTGACTCTGCAAGTACATCATGCCCCTATCCTTGAGCCAGAGGTACAGTAATGTATACAGTATCCAGTCTCAGGAATCTCTTCCACCTCAGACTTCTTGCCAGTTTGGTTGCAGTCACAAGACGACAGCCTAATAAGGCAAACGGTTACTCTAGGGGGAACTCACGAGTATCACATTACGGATGTACATAACATATATTCAAGACTGCCACATGGCCTTTCCTGCATAGTCTTTCTATTAAACACACAGAGTAGCCATGCCTGGTAACCTGATACAAGGCCAGAGAAACAAAGGCAGCTCATGTATTCATGTACAGAGGATGGACACATGCCAACACTGAAAGCAGTTGGAGGGGAGCATTGTAGTTTTCTTCTGTTAAAGGACGACTTCCAGACAGAGTGGCAGTCGCCATGTCTCGGCTCGAGAAACCAATAAAGGGTGTTGTTACTAAAAACAAACAGATTAAGATTAAATGATGACATGACTGAGGTAAATACTGAGTAAGAACACGAAGTGTTGAAACGTTACGCTTGCAGAGAAAATATGAATGCATTTATGAATATAAATCCAGCTGTGCTGGATATTTCAAGTCAATTCAGTACACGCATTTCAAGCTAAGCTGACGTTCCACCAATTGACTGTGGAATGTAGCGGTATGCCAAGTCAGCCCTTCACTGCATTAAGGCCTACAGCACTGATTCACATATGAAAACCATTTTTATACATCTCACTGATGTACTCCAAATCTACAAGCCTCCGTTATATTCGAAATCTTAAAGTGTACCAAGAATTATTTTCCACAAGTCAATCTATAATTTGAAGGCTTGAATAAATACTTGGTTTCCATTGTGTCAATATTAGTCACTGAGTTATGCCACTAAGTGCATATTGTAGCTGTTTGAAACAATTTTCTTTGTTGTTACAGTAATTATTTTTAAATGTTGCGGATCCTACCCCATTAAAGACAATTAGGAAACAAAGATGTGAAAATCGTCCTCACCATGTAATTGAAGTAAGCCAATTCTCTGTCAAGTAAGATCAATTTCTGCATAGTGAGTGAGCCGCACTTGTACTGGATGCTTTAGGTTTTCTCAATGAATCCTCTGTTCATGTCCTTAAAATTAATGAAGCTGTTATAATGACAAAGACAGGGATTGTAAATTCATATAATTTAATTAGACTGCCGAATCCGAAAGATAAACGACGGAAACTACTTTTTATTAGTTTCCCAAATATTACAGAAGAGTGAGGGCACCGGGACGAGGGCTGTTAGTGATAATCACAGCTGATACAATATCTCTGTCACAAGAGATATTGTATGGTTTCTGTGCTTCATTACGATTATTATTAATTTTGTTCGACTGCATTTAACTTTTTGAACTCCAGCATAACTGAACTTGTAAATATCTCAGAGATAATCTGAGTGATAATCAAATCAAATAATGAATATGCTGGGGCCTGGGGAGGAGTATAATCGTATTGCTTAATTGTGAGAGGATGGGAGGCCCCAGCTGTTGTAGGAGAATTAGGTTTCAGACCCCATTATTACTCAGCCTGGGATCTGATATGAAAGACTGTCCTTTTGGAGTCTATTCTAGCATGACACTCTGGCCTTGGCCCAGAAGAGAATACAAAGGCTCTGTTTCACTTAAGATCACTAATAGATGTTTCACTGTGATGTTTGAGCACCTAGTGACTTCCCTAATCAATTACAGATGCAGTTTACAGGGATATTTTTACTCATTTAAATCAAAGGCAGTTTAATGGGGCATGCTTCTGCTAACACACATTCATAAGTTTGGCTTTCATCCATCGCGTGGAACCGGTTTGAGATTGGGAACTAGCGCTGCTTTGGTGAAAAGGAGGGTAACTGCCCACTGGAGAGCTCCCTTGGTAGCTGCATACCTTCAAGGGCTTTTTTCTGTTTGCATTTGCACTGCCAGTAGAAACACTAACCTGACTTAATAGCGCAGCATAGCAACAACTCTACAAAACTAACAAGATGGATGTCGTGATTTGAGCTGTGTTATGTGCGTCATGTGTTTCATGATGAAAATGGAACAGCAGGGGTTCGACCAGCAAAGTTAAGAAGCCCAGCTGCTATGACCAGCCTGAGGAACTGCTCACCCACTGTAAGGCCATTATCCTACCTGAGGCACAGAAGGAAAAGCAACTGTGTAGATGCAGCTTGGTTTGGTCTTTTACTTTTTTGTAATCCTGTTTCAGCTTCTTCATTTTCTCTCTATCGCTCTCTTTCTGCTGTGTGTGAAGGCCCAAGATAGAAGATGAGAGGAAATGCGAGCGAAAATTTCACTTTGATCAGTCATCACATTGTATTTCCTTCATTGCATTAAGCTTAATGAAGCATGGATTTCACTGTCAGTCCATTTCTCCATGTTTTGTTCTCTTTTAAAGCTTTCTCCTGCTTACACAGTGGATATTTACATGGAATTCATTAAAGTGCCCATCGTCTGTGCCGCAACAACATTCTTACATCACTCGCTCATTTGTACCAGGGAGTAGCTAACCTGAATTAAGACCTAAAAAATACAGAAGGGGCTTCTGAGATCTTTGATGGTGGATTTCAACACAGCAGACACAAAAGAAAGGGGGCCACCTTCAGGGTTATAAGAACTATGAAAAAGTTATGTTTGGCTGAGAAGTGGCGGGAAAAAAAAATCACAGTAATCAAAATAATGGTTTTATTTCCTGCAGCTAACAGACAACACCACCTGATGGTTTGATACTTTTCACCCTGGTCTGTATCAGTCAACACAGCATAGCCCAAAGGTGAAAAACATTTGCTGGCACATGAATCATGTTTCTGAGAAAGTATATGTTTGAGCCTTTTTCATCTGCATCTTTCTTGCATCACTCTATGTCTGCAACCATGTGGCTCTGATTTGATTAGATGTTCTGGTGCAGAGAGCAATGCTATGATTTGGGGAAGTTGGGGGAGGTAGCAAAAACAGGTCAGGGCTCGTAAACCCCTTTTTTCCTTTCATTGTAAAATCAGTTTCCCCGCAGAGCAATCTCTCCCAAAGGGCTCAAACCAGCTGGTCCTCTACCAGGCTGTCTCCTAAACAGGCTGCCACCGCTCCGGTCTCTCGACTGCCGTCCATTTATGAGCAGCACGTCGAGATGTCTTAAAGAGAGAGGCCCACATTTGCATGCACTTTTAGCATGCTGGCAGCCTGCCCTGTTTCTCCAGCTGCAAAGGATTGTGGGTTTTACATCTATAAAGATTTTCCAACGCAGTAAAGCTACAAAAGTGAGATTTCAGTTCATCAAGCTTTAAACCATCTGCACTGGAAAAGATTTGAAGACTATAATACACTCACATATATATTATAAGCTAATTCTAAAATAGGCAATTCAGAGGTTTGACAAGTTTTCAGATGCTTGCAGAGGTTAGGGTTTAATTCTAATTCAATCCAGAAAATCTGCAGGCAGAAGAAATGCAACCAAGTTTTATATATATATATGTGGAGAAAAGAGACAGGTTTATACATTTTATGATCAAAAACACTGTAGTTGTGGTGATTGTTGGTGGATCTAACAAGGACATGCATGGCAGTGAATGACTGTCTCTACAAAAGTTGATGGACTGCGGTAATAAACCAAGGATAATCTCTAAAGTCTCCTTCAACTAAAGCAAAGTTTGTACATTACCATCTGACCATGCAGCCATTTCACTCTTTTAGACAGACTGAAAGAATACAGTTAAGTGTCCACAGAGCTTTTGCCTCTCTGGGAGGACTAAGGCACAGCTGCCTGCCACAGGGATGTGTATGGAATTATATTTGTGTCAAAAGTGACAAAAGAGACAAAATGTGATCACGGCAAATAATTTCATTTCCAAATTCATCGTCATTCACATTCTTCCTCGCTCGCAACTCGGCAGATCCACACGTAGACTGCAGCAGTTCACGCCTCGCAGGCAGCTCTCTCAGGCAGCTTTGCCAGTTTGGAGGGCAGAGCCCGAAGGAAGAGGGGGCCTAATGGGATTTATCACTTTCAAAGCAGTGATGCCACAACGCCTGTGACTGTCCAGTTCAGTTTACCTGTGCTTGTGAAATAAAATTATGGTCTTGATTGATTTTGTTTATCGCACGCGCCTCGTCTAGCACAAATATAATTCCATAAATGTGGAATTAAGTTCTTGACTCACACAGCTCTGGTGGGAACTGGACTCTGTTTAATCAACAGTCAACCGTCAAAAACTCCACAAGCACAGCAGTGTTTTCCAGTGTTGGAACCAGTCTGCTCTCATTCCTAGGGCGCCACACACTGCTGTTGTCAAAGTTACTAGCATCACAGATATGCACAAGGTGTTGTTTTGGAATCGGTGACTTGATGAACCAGGTTATGGGAAAAGCAATATGGGTTTTACTCTAAAGTCATAACATATGCATGCTTGTGAAGGATCCCCTGGCATCACATTTAAAACACTTGGTAGGGTTAATGAGAAGCATATTTTAACTGAAACTATGACAATTTTAGAAGCCTAACCGAGGAGTTTTTGATACCTAAACCTAACCAGCAAGTGAAAACGCAAGTGAAGACAAACGAATCCATCCATTGTCCGTCGTCTCCTGACATACTTAGGACTTAATCCACCACCACCCATCCAATCTCCAAATATAATCTCTGTTGCTTTTGTAAAACAGGACCATTATCTCTCTGCTTCCAGTGTACCAAAGCACCTACACCACGGGACACCTTGTGTGCATTTCTGCAACCCAAGTAGCATCTGAAAGAACGCCAATATGTGACGCTGTGGAATAAGAATGAGTTTAAAAGAGTGGGCTGCAGCCTTCCTACTTGCAAATATTTTCGTCTCTTTTTTTTTTTTCCACATCTTCACTGGTAGTGCAAAAGAAGTAGAATGCCAGCATGCTGTTAGACGTGAATCCATGCAACACCACATCACAACAGGCAGTCCTTGAGAGATTATTTGAAAAGAGTTTAAGGAATGCCCTGATTCACTATCACGCCATTCAACAAAAATTAATATGTAAGAGGATTTACATAAGTTTTGTCAGTTCTTGTTGCTGCCCCGTTTAACAGCTCCTAAATAATAATTGTCTGACATAAAGATGTAGGATATACTACACCTGCTCCAATTCTATTTCAATGAGCAGCAATGACTTGTGGCTTTACAGTCAGTGAAGTCATTCTTATCTGCATAGTATGAAGTTGTTATAATGAGTGGCACACAATAGCATGGATTATAAATGATCTTCTCACATTATACAGTTTGTGACCCCAATTTACAGTTAATATGCTCAAAAGGATGAAACCAAGGATACATAAAAAAAAAAAAGAGAGGTATTCATTACACGTGAGTAGGAGCGGGGGGGAAAGTGGTGCGTCATAATCACACCAGAAATTCCAGACAGCAGGAAGACAGTTGCTCAGACACTGACAGCTCTGTTTTGCAGCCACCTTCAAAGGAATACTTGGTGTATATGACAATAGGAATTCGAATGTGTTTGGTAAACAGAAAGGTTGGGGGGGGGATCAGACCAAGGAGAAAGTCAACGAGACAAACAGGGGGACTGGCACTGTGTTTATCACAGATCCATTTGCTTAATTGATAAAGTTAACTCCATGATGTTTATTGAAAATCACTTAGAAAACAGAGAGCTGATTGGATTGTCACTCCTTTTTGCTTCATAACCTTTATTTATTATCTTTTTTTTAATTATCACCGTCTTCATGCTCTTAAATGTAAAAGGCCAGTAAATGACTGCATTCAGGCACGGTCACTTATACGGGAATTTAAGTGTACAGCTAATGCACTCAATAATAATTAATAGTATAGTCACATTATGCTCACTTTTATAGCCCATGGCCAAAAGATCGTGGCCTTTTCACCAAAATTTATTAAATATAGCTGAGGTATATTTTCTATTCCTCTTTCCTGTACAAATGGAAATGAAAAGATCTATATGACGTACCCTGAAGAAAAAAAACTCACATGACTACTGAAAGATTTATGAACAAGATCAATTAATTAACTAATTTTGAGAAGCCATGTGCTAATTCTGTTCTGGAGAGTCATAATTAAGTTCATACTGCTTATTTAAAGCCTATAGCTTTGGCTCAGGTAGAGTGGGTTTCCAATAATCGCAGCGCTGGCAGTTCGATCTGTGGCCTCTCAACATGTTGAAGTGTCCTTGGGCAATACACTGTACTCCAAGTTCCTCCTTTTGGCTCAGTATCAACAAGAGCATGAATGTGGTTTATGTATGGGTGGCTGGCTTACTACCAGAACAGCCTTCTCTCAAGGCTCTGTCAGTACTGAGGTCCAGGTGCATGCTGAGGCCTCCTGTCTGTCTGCCTGGCTGACCTACACTGGCACCCACCATATGTGCCCTTCTCAACACCTTCTGTCACTGTCACACTGCTCGGTGTGTATACTGTTGGTCCCTCTCTGACTCTCAGTTTATTTTCTATTTTTCACTTGCATCTCTGGCATTTTGCTGATAATGTATTAGCTACAGTTAACTACAATTAAAATCTAACCCTTGATTTCTTTTAAGCAGACTGGTCTGTTGTTTACCACATGCATAAGGATTCTAACTGTATTATAACTTTTTTATGCTCCTGTGTGATGAATGAAGCACATGAGGCTTTTCATACAAAAAAACCCCTTTTAATCATGTTACATGACGAGTCCTGTAGATTAAAATAACACTGTATTAAACAAAAGCAGGCAATCAATCAGTAAGCCATGTCATTGCCATGAATGTACCACTAGACAAAAAAGATCTGTCTTTTTAGTAACAGGTGTCACTGCCCTCAAGTTAACATTGTAGTAGGTACATTTGGCTCGCTGGTTTACTGACACATTCTGGTGGTCCCACCTGGCTCCGTACCAGTACTTTTCACACCATGGCCCAGTGGAGCAGCAAAGGACTTGGTAGCCTGGTTACAGAGGACCTGGGCAATTTGGAAAATAATTAAGTCATAAATCTTCTCTAGACCATATGAAACGGCTGCCCCCGATTACCCCCCCCATCTTGGTTCCCTTCCACAATCAGCCAGTTCACCTGATAAGAAACCAATTCAGTCCCTCTGCTTTTCAATAGCATAAGCAGCAGCTCACCTTGAGTTAATGAAACGCCTAAACAAATATGTCCTCTGAAATCTAATATCCCCAACCAGAATGCAATATGGCAAACACACAGGGGATATGGAGATCTCATTTATCTGTTGTGCAATGGTGAATTCTTTCACAGAATACCGATAATTTGCACTGAGGTAAGAGATAATCTCTATTCTGTGCACTGAAATTGATGATACAGCAGCGCTGCAGTAGGCTATAAAATAAATGTTAGTTCTGTTCTTAGCTATTATTTATTCACGCCTTGTCTGCATGGAATAACTGCATACATTGTCATACATAAATTATCTATACAGTCTATACTGATCACAATCTCTATATTCTCCGTATTGCCTATACTGTACATAGTGTATACAGTATATTCTGTATTTGTATTTTCTTATTTATTTTTATCTTTTCATACTTTCTTATTGTGTTTTCTTATTGTGTTTATAGTATCTATTGTGTACAATAGCTTGCCACTACTACACTGAAATTTCCCCACTGTGGGACAAATAAAGGGATTTCTAATTCTAATTCTAATTCTAATTCTACAGTCCTCATAAAATCATTACTGACATATAGCAATAACCACAATTATTGCTTAAGCTTAAGCAGAACCAACTTAAAGGACTGCCTGGTCACTCTGGCTTGGCATTGATGATTGATTAACAGAAATTAGGCCAAAAAAACCACAAAATCTATTCAATTCAATTCAATTTTATTTCTATACAACACACAACAACAGTCACCTCAAGGAGCTTTATATTGTAAGGTAAAGAACCTCCAACAATAGAAAGAAAACCGCAACACTCAAATGACCCCCTATGAGCAAGCACTTGGTGACAGTGGGAAGGAAAAACTCCCTTCTCCCAGGAAGAAACCTCTGGCAGAACTGGGCTCAGGGAGGGGCAGTCCTCTGCCATGACCAGTTGGAGGTGAGGGCAGGGGGACAGGACAAAAGACATGCTGTGGAAGAGAGGCAGAGTTTAATAATAACTAATGATTAAATGCAAAGTGGTGTGTAAACACCAGTGTATCACGGGAAACCCCCAGCAGCCTAGGCTTATTGCAGTGTAACAAAGGGTTCAGGGTGACCAACTATAAGCTTGATCAAAAAGGAAGGTTTTAAGCCCAATCTTAAAAATAGAGAGGGATTTTGTCTCCCAAATCCAAACTGGGAGTGGGTTCCACAGAAGAAGTGCCTGAAAGCCAAAGGCTCTGCCTCCCATTCTACTTTTAAATACCTTAGGAACTACAAGTAAGCTTGCAGCTCAACAGCAAAGTGCTCTATTGGGGTGATATGGTACTATGAGGTCTTTAAGATAAGACAGGGTCTGATTATTCATGACCTTGGATGATTTTAAATTCAGTTCTGAATTTTTAAGTAATTTTTTTTTTTTAATATGCACATTAAAGGACATAGCCTGGTCAAAGCATTACCCTGGCCTCACAGTGATACTGCAGGCCAAGGTAATGCCATCCAGTATCTCGTTATACACCATGATTCTAAGATTTTTAGGGCCAAGTACAATAACTTCAGTTTTATCTGAAGCAGGAAATTAAAGGTCATTCAGGCATTTAGGTCTTTAAGTCAATCCTGTAACTTAACTAACTGGTGTGTCATCTGACTTTTTAGATAGATAAAGCTGGGTATTATCTGCACGATGATACCCGATGAAAATGTATGCTGTGCCCTCTAATGATAATACCTAAAGGGAAGCATGTACATAGCACTGGTCCCAGCACGGAGCACTTTGGAAGTCCACAATTAACCTCTGAAGAAGACTCCCCATTTACAAGAACAAAGAGTCTGTTAGCTAGATATGATTCAAACTACTGTAGCACAGTAGTGTTCTGATCGCTGTAACAAAACTTTGTAGTCAACAGTATCGAATGCTGTACTGAGGTCTAACAGGACAAACACAGAGATGAGTCCACTGACTGAGGCCATAAGAAGATCATTCATAACCTTCACTAATGCTGTTTCTGTACCGTGATGAATTCAAACTTCAAATAAACCATTCCAGCTATTTCACAACTACTCTTTCAAGTTTTTTTAAATAAAAGAAAGGTTGGAGATGGCTGGTCTATAACTCTCTATAAGACAGCAGGGTCAAGTGATGGTTTTTAAAGTAATGGTTTAATTATTTAATTATTAATGATGATGCAACACTATTAACGAGATAATCGACCTCTGTGGGATGAGAGTTTAGGTAGCTGATCTGCACTGTGTTGGCACATAGCATTGAAGAAGATAATAGTGGAGAAATTATATCCTTAAACCCAACTATAGCACTTTCAGAAAGCCTTCTACTGTAATGAAATTTATTCCCCACTACTGTGTAACCCATCATTGTAACTTTAAATGTTATTAAGAATTGATCACACAAATGAAGGTTTTTAGGGAATACTGTTAAATGTTCAGTTTCTATGCCATGCGTCAGAACAAAATCCAGAGAGTATTTAAAGTGGTGGGTTGTGTTGCATAACAGTTAAATGTTATAGCCTAAAAATCTTAATTTTAATGGACAAAGCAGTTTTTTTTTTAGTTTCAACAAATATGATTTTCCTATCCTGGTCGACTATTTCAACAGGTGAATTAATACATATTTGGACAGACGAGCAGCAGAATGATCGACTGACTTAAAATAAACTGCAGTTCATAAATGAAATTGCAGCCCAGTGGTGTGGCTGATGTACATGGATGTCTTTAAGACTTTTTGGGTGATAAGGTAGACAGTCTACTCAAGTCAGGCACTGAATACACTAGCAAAATGTATTCATTTTTTTCTTGGCCTTGGTACTTTTGAAGTGCTTTCCTAGTGTTGAGCACTTTACACTACATGCCCCCATTCACCCATTCAAGCACACATTCATACAGCACTTTATCTATGCGAGGGCTGTTTTTGGTGATGGACGAATCCTGGGACATTTGGTGTTCAATGCAGTATTTTACCAAAGGACACTTTTACATGGAGACCCACTATAACTCCTGATTTCAGCTGTAATACTGTTACACACCCAAATTAAATATCAATAAAAACAGATTCAGAATGTGCTCACAACAAACTGTTTGTAAGACTGATCTTGTAGCACAACTGTTAGACACATTTAAATCAATGTAATGCCTAGAAATGGCTTTTCACTGCTCATCAGCGATGGAAAGTATCAGATTTGCAGCTCTTTCCGTGACTCCCAGTGCATATTTCATGTCCCATATAAGTAACATATAACACAGTGAAGCCAAAGTAAATGGCTTATGTGTGACTCATTATTACAAAAAAGGCTTAGAGGAACATTTCAAGGCTTCTGCGTATTCCACACAATACAAGGTTTGGGGAATTAGTCACACGCTTATAAAACAGGCTCAAACGGCATTCAGCCCAGCATTTGCTTTTGTGTGGCATTACAGTGTGTAATCAAGCGCCACACTTTCCAGGGCAATCATGTCCTTTATCACAGAGGAACTGTCGCCAACCACCTACAGAGTGGGAGGATAAGCCCTGTAGGTAATAGTGTGTGGTGGGTGCTTGATTGAGTATGGAGAGAGAGAAGTTCTGCTCAACCCCCCCCCCCCAATACCCCCTCCCCCTTCATGCCAGCAAGTCAGCGCAGAAGAGGCAGCTATCCACACAAGTAATGAGACACACTTTCACGCCACTTCCTTCAAATTTAGTTTTTTGTTGCTTTCATTGAACGCTCTAGCACATGGTCCAAAGCAGGCTTACTAAGAGTTGGATTAACATGCATGTATCCTCAAAATTTCATAGACTCTGGCTTTTCTTTTTTCCATCTCACGCTCTCATTTCCATTGTAAGGGGGAGGCATAAAACTGCTTGAGGTAATTAGGGGTGACACGATGTTTATGTAACCTGCAAGCCTCACAAACCAGACGCAATTATGGGCTCCAGTCCCCGTGACCCCCAGCCTGTAGCGTAGCACGGCAAAACTCCAATCCTGTGTCCCTGGAGTGAGCAGTAAGGTGATGGGGGAAGGTGGCAACGTGGAGAGGGGGCAAGTGAGAGTTGAGTTCTTTTCACAGCTCCCTCTGACGGGAGCTCTCGCTGCCTAATCCAAAGTGACGGACACTTCAGTGGAGAGGGCACAGAGCCCCCCAATTTCCGCCAGGACCCCTCGGCAGGAGAGGCAGAGAAGCCAAGGGTTGGGGTGGCAGACTTATTGTGGCCCAGTAAGACAGAGTGGGGCAGGGGCCTCATTACAACGCTTAACTGCACTCACAGGCCCTCATTAACCCACCACACCAGTGACTCAAATCAAAACAGACAATAAAAAGAGGTCTGTGCTTGAATAAAAGCCTCTGTTTTAGTGCGACAGTTTCAGCATTGTAGCAGAGTACTTTATGGTGCTTTTAAACAAACAAATCCCATAAGTTTGTTATAACCGGTCACTTTAAATAAAGAAGATTCCTCTCGTAGATATCTTCATTCAACTTTCATATAGTTCTGTAGGTTTTTTTTTTTTTTAAAAGCACAATATCTTACGGTTAAACAAGAAGCACGCTAACATGGTCCTATAAGAAACTCATTCATAAGACTGCTTGCAGTGCAAAGGGATGGATGATGAGCGATGACAGGCACCTAAGTATGTTGCCAATGGAGTGCAAAGCCAGTGCAAAGATTAAGTGCAGCCTGTATCCCGCCGCTCATCAGTGCGTCGGGAAACGAAGCTAAGCCCGCCAAATGATGCGTTTCATAGACACAATTAAAGAACAAATCAATTCTGCTGCCTCGGTAAAATAATCAGAGATGCGGTGGCTGACTTTGGCTGCAATCACAGAGTGGAAAGCTTGGCAAGCCCCAACAGTTGCACAAGAATAATTAAATAAGATTTTGATTTCTATAAAATCATAAAGATTACAACATCACCCCACTTACCAAGATGTTACATAGTGAAATACTGGTTTCTTGTTCTTTTTTTTTTTTTTTTGTCTGCAAGGTAGCTCATACATTGTGATACTATCCTTATTTTTATTACTTTTAAAAAATGTAATTCTACAACCAAGTGGATGCACGAGTTTAAAGCTGTAATCACTGAACCGTAGATGAAGTGGGGAGACAGCAGCAAGCCTGCTCTCAGCTCCTCAGTCTGAAATACATGGTGATGAGGTCACACTGTAAAGACTAACAGGCCATCACATTCTGTCTGTCACATACATCAGCGGCACTCTCCTTCCCATTTACAGCCCTTAATCTGCATACATCACCATACAGGACAGGAAAGAAACAGGCATTATGGAGCTTTATGTGCTGTGCATTATGTGCTTGTAGAGGAATGAGAGCGATGAAGAGGTTCTCTACAAGGCATGTGTGACAAAGGGGAGGAGCACAGAAATAAAGATGGTGAGAAGAGAAGAGAAGAGAAGAGAAGAGAAGAGAAGAGAAGAGAAGAGAAGAGAAGAGAAAGAGAAGAGAGAAACCACATGGGGAGTATAATGTGCAGAAAAAGACAGATGGGTCCACTTACCAGCCTGGTTAGTGGTAATGTTGACTGAGGCGTATTGAGGGGAGTAGGGGCTCTGATCTGACACCCCGTTGACAGCCTGCACCTCAAACGTGTACTGTGTGTGGGCCAACAGGTCGCTAATGTAGACCCGAGTTTCTGTCAGGCCCAGCTGACGGGGTAAAAACTGAACATTGTCCCCACATCGGGTGCACCCTCCTCGGCCTCCGCCGCAGCTTTTGCAGATAATGTTGAAGACCACATCCTCGCGGCCCCCTGAATCTCGAGGGGCCATCCACTCCAGCATCACAGAGGTTTCATTTACACTGGAGATCACATTCTGCGGAGCTGAGGGGACAGCTGGAAAATATGGGAGAGATTCTATAGTTATAACATTTGAGCGATTGCACAAAAATCAAATTGGTAAGCAGTAAATGATTGCTCACATTTGCACATTTTTGCTTTCAAATGCACGACAAATGCTGAGCATGTCGTGATGATGCTTTGAGCTAAAACTTTATAATTTTTAAATTTAGGAATGTGTATATTCATTCTAAATGTTGGAAAGTGTGAAGAATAAGGAATCAAAAGAAAATGGAAAGAGGATCCAGGCCTTTACTTATTTTTTTTTTAGATTATCTGCTAACAAACATGCATCTTAAACTGCCCTCAAAGAAGAACAGCAGTGCTCCAAAGTGATATATATTTACATTCAAGTCAAAGTGCACAAAGTTTCTGCAGAGACACAAAGTCGACGTGGAGATGAAACCAGTTAAGACTTATCGGTCAACAAGGACATTAAACTTTATCACAAAAGACTGGAGTTGTTCCTGTTTCATAAAGCTTTCCATAACCTTAACCACTTGTTTGTTATTGTAATTATAATATGAAGCCCCCCTAAACCTAACAAAGCAATAATTTCAATCTGAAACAAATGTTTCCCAAACATAAACTCGTTATATGTAATATAAATCATAATTTTTCCAGAAGGATTTTCTGCCTAAACCTAAACACACCTTAATTGTAGCATTGTCACATCATCTTCTCTAGTAAATAACTTGCATTGTTCTTATGTTGTTGTTTTGTTTTGGGTTTTTTTTTTTTATATCAAATTTTTACTAATGAAACATCAGTGGTGGCCTCCAGCAAGAGTTCACCCAGGGAATACAGGGATTTTGTAATAACTTTTGCATATACAGACACATGTTGGAATCTTCCAGATGCAACAATTAAATCAAAATTGCGTCTAGGTGGACCAGTGATGTAATGGGATTGTGTTGTGAATTTACCATGGGGTGGAGGGGGAGGGGTGGGGGTAAGAAAAAAAAGAGAAATAAAGATGGTAAAATGTGTTGTCATTCATAGTCAAGCCAAAAATAGAATTTTAGTTCTATATGTGAGTGCACTGGTGTACTTTTAGGCTGGAAGTTGTATTGTGTCCTTGATGGCGTGGAGGGCAAAATTACAAACGCTATTTAAATAACTCTTTTACACAGGAGGCGAGGAAAGCCATGCAAAGATACTGTAGTCACTTTGAGGTCTGAGCTGCATTCCAAGCTGGCAGTGCCTCTTCCCTCGGGATGCCCATTTACACTTTCTCATTTTCAATGCCGGTGTCCACTTGGTCAAGTGTTTTCTTAACATCTATTCTTGACAATTTTCTCATGGAGCATCGTATAGAGTTACTGCAGCGGAGAGGAACCTACTGTTTCTCCTATTGAGACATTCTTAGCAGCTCGGCATTACGGAGTGGAAACTTTCCACATGGTGCTACATGTTGAGCGACAGACCAAACAAACAAACAATGAGAACTGTTTGTCTATTATAGACATGTGCACCTAATTATGGTAGACGTATCCTCCAGGACTAATGAGATAAACAATTCCACTCCGCCCCCAACATCCTAAATCTGAATCGATCATTTCTTATTTAACCTCCTTTTAATTGGCAGCAATTAACAGATCTCTGACTCTGGAAGAAAGCCCACTGGAGTGCCCTTCTTGGTGTCTCTTATACATAGAAACATAACTCCTCCTTGGCATCTCCTTCCTGGGGAGGAGGACTAATATCCGCCCCATTAGCTGGCGGGCCGCTCTGATGGGCCCATTCCCTTGCTTTAATCAGGCCGGGCCCTGCTGCGCTTAATACGGGTGACGTGACGCTGCTGCTTTCTCATTCACAACAGCTGCTCAACTCCCAGAGCCAGGCTTATGCAAATCTCCTTTGTTGGAGACCATCAAATCTTTTCCCTCCTCTCTCTGTTTCAATAGGCGGAGAAGGGGAGTGAGGGAAAAAAAATACTATCGAAGCATTGAAAGGAGCTTTTTTTTTTCATTCTCTCCCATTTTGTTTTAGTTAGACCGCACTCTATGCACTAATTCCGTCTTTCTCGGATGCTCACACCCATTCTCCCTCAAATTCCTTCTCCATGTCTTTCCCTCATGCTCTTCCCCTCCCTTGCTCACTTTTGCTTAGGTCTATCCTTGGCCCGTCTCTCTTCCAACCTCCATGTCAGCCTCAAATTCAAATTCAAATTCAAACAGCTTCATTGGCATGACAAGAGAGGGTCTCGCCTCGGCTCATTCTCCAAGCCTGCCCCTTCACAAAGCTACGCGCCCCGGCCCAGTAACCTCTGGTCTGGTTTGGAGTACGGACTGTGTGATGTTGAGGAGGGGCAGCTGAGTCTTGTGTGCTGGGTCAGATCTGTGGACAGCCACACTATGAGCATGTCAGCATCCCTTTCGTGTGAGGGACAGCTCTGACAGGGCTTCTGTTTGGAGTTACACAGACTATCACTGTCCTTTGATCCCAGAGCTCTTCTGCTTGTGGGTGTGACATGTGTGTGTCAAAAAGTTCATATCTGAAACCACAATGTTGCCCGTGAACTATATGCAAGTCATTTGCAAGTTCACATATCACAGCTTCAGTACTATACATACTTGTGCACGGCATCTGGAGAGGATCTGAGTCGGTGCGATAGTATCCATTTCGGCAAACGCAGTTAATAGCGCCTTCGCTGGTGGTACGGCTGTTGATGGGACACTGCATGCAGGGCTCATCTCCTTGAGTTGGCTTGAAAAAGCCGGACAGACAGGCTAAAAGACAGAAGTGAAACATTTTAGAAATCACAACCATTTGATTTTCAAAAAGCAGACTGAATGTGAATTAATTTCTCCATGAAACATTTTTATTTTGAATTCCATTAAAAAAAAACAGTAGAAGTCCTAAGTTTCTGAGCAAGCATCTAAAACTAAAAATGCAAAAATATATATATATATATATATATATATATATATATATATATATATATATATATATATATATATATATATATTATACAAATCATTTTGGCAGCCATAAAATGGGCAGCTAGGCAGTTCCCTGTATATATGCATTCGCTGCCAATTCAGTATTTCAAGAGATTTACTTTTATTAGTTTATACCGTGCTATAAAAATCCATCAAGTTACCAGAAATCAAAGCAACGCCGCCCAAAAAACATACAGACCATAAATCAAACAAATATATATCAGAGCAACGATGAATATAAACACACCCTTGCATGCTTCTGCAGATATGGCTACATGTAAGTTTGCTCTGAATTATTCACCGTGCTGTAGTTGCCTGAGAAATCTCTGAAGTGCCCTGCTTCCTGTTAAGATCCCTTTTAAGGGCCTCTTTCTGGAAACCTGGGAGGAAAGTTACATTCATCACAGAGACCGTGATGAACACGCACGCGGCAGGAGCCATTAAATTTTCTATCTGTGCATCTGACTTCATGTGGGTGAATCACAGCCTGTGCGCTGGGTACATCTGTTTGTGTGTGTTGCCACAAGCGCCACTCACTGCCACGATAAACAAACTAACTTAGCTGTCTGTGAAATCCCCTTATCCTCCCCTCTGCAGTCACATTCCACCTAAACCTTCACTGCCTATAAAAAATAAAATAAAATAAACTTTTTTTTTTCCCCAGCTTTTGCACCTGCACCATGTCGAGAGATTTTCTTGTATCTTGCGCCAAAAAAGGTACGGTTTTTGCTTCAGGAAATCCAGCTCCCACCTGCCCCTCCGATAAAGGAACATGGAGGTGTTGAGAAAGAGACGTGAAATAGTAACATGAAAAATTTACACATGGGACACACTGCACATCTGAAGTCGGAACCCCTCAGGTCGTTTTTTTGTGTGTGTGTGTGTGTGTGTGTGTGTGCAGACAGCAAAAAAAATATTGAGCGCAATGAAAAGAAACAAAAGAAAAAAGATAAATGCTTCCTTCCTTGTACATTTCTTTTATTTGAAGGTAAAACTGTAGATTTTTATAGGTTCTCTCTCTCTCTCTCTTTTTTTACATATAAATGCACAGTTTTGGTGTGCACTTAAGTCATGTGCTGCAAAACAATTTGCCTCACTCGTTATGAAAACAAGTTCTCCAATTTTCTACTAGTTTCAAAGGCCTTACTATTACGTGACTGTCATTTCTACACTGTAGAGTTATAAAAATGCAGCCATTATTTCATTCAGACGCTGTACCGGCAATTACAGTTCAACTGCAGCATCTGGAATGTGGAAACATCAGCAGCTGCAACTCCCATTTAAAGGAGGTCATTTCACAAGGCAGAATTAGTCCGGATCCAATCCCAGTGTTTAGATTATCCAGACACCAGTGTACTCATAGACCATACAGGCCACAGATTAATGGCCTTTTTCCCTTTGGAACTCAGAATACATTTCTCAGAGCCATCACCCTTGACCACCATGAAGAACGATTCTCTGTAGTTCAATATATTGCGTTGGTTTAGTTGTATCACCCAGAGAGCGGCTTTAAAAGACACTTCAGTTTAACAAAGATACTAGTTTTATTAAATCCATATCATTTCAGCGATATCTGATTTTGGCAAGAAACAGAAGAGATCATATTTAAAGAACAGTGTGGGAACAAGCTTTAATTCGTCCTTTCATTCATTAAAAATGGTCCACCTTAACAAAACAGCAGTTTCTTTGTTACTGTTTATCAGAGTATCACAAATGTCAGTGGCAGAAAGTTATTCCAGAATAAACAAGACAATCTTAAACATCTCCTCACTGAGTATTAGCTTTGACATGTTTTTCTACCTCCGTGATTGATGGCTGAAAAAAGTTTTTGGGTACAGCAGGAAACATGAGGCCTGGACATTCACACTGCCAGTCAACGGGGTCTGTGAATGAGGCCCAGGCAACGGCTATGCGGGGAATTGCGATCGAACTTCAGCGGCGGGGTGAGGTCTGTGAGAGTGAGGCGCGACACCAAAGGAAACAGCATAAAGAGGTAGTCGGAGTGGGGGCGTAAAAACAGAAACAAAGAAATGAGAGGGGAGATGTGGGGAACGGCTGTGTTTGGGAGTTTTTCAGCCAAGGATTTGAGTGTGTTACCGTGCCCACAGTGAATGTACAGTATGTGCTGTAACAGTATGCAGAGGGTGCATGACAATCAGAACAATAACTCGGGAGGAAAATGGAAGTATTTAAATGATTAGCACTTATAAAGCCACATGATGCCATGCTACCACAGTGGTTGCATTTAAATACTCTGTGGTAGCTGTTGGATGGCAAAATGGTGGTTAATGCTTATTTTCCCACCGAGTCCCAAACCATCAAACACAATTTTTACTACGCACTGTAAGCCCATTAAATTCAGCGTGGAAACAGTACAAAAAGTTTTCTTTGTGCATAAACTTTTAAATGTTTTTATACACTTACACATTCCTGTGACGGTCCATTTCTAGCCAGCGACACTGTAAAATTATTATGTCTGCATATACTTTTCATCACAGGTAAATAACTTGTGTTTGCCTGTAACGGCACTGCTCACTGTGTGGTACTTCAGGACACTGTGCCGTTCAAGAGGACACTGAATTTTATGTCTTGGCATTCCTGCGTGCTTCACCGAGGCCATTATTTTGGGGAAATATTTGGGGAATTTCCGTTTTATTCTCGGATGACAGATTTTAAGAGCTGCACAGTTGTCTGGTGTCAGATGTAGAGAAGCAAAGACACGGAGAGCGGTGATTAAAAATCAGATCAGAGCTTTAATTCCCTACCTCCCTGCCTGCCCGGATTGCTGCTGTTGAGCTGTTTGATCATCATGCTGGCAGTCTTGCTCAACATGCGAGAACTAAAGGCTGTTATTTTGGATGTTCCTTCAAACTTCAGATATCCTTCTGGCAAGAAGGTTTAATTACTGCAAGAATATTCATTGAAAAGAGCTCCTCTGTCGCTCCTGCATCCTATACTTGAAAAAACACACACGCACTGCTATTAATATCATCAACGGCACCAAGCAAGCATGCCAAGTTTTTCTATTAGATCTCTGGAGACTGTGAACGTTGATTTTTTTTGGAAATAGGACACACAATGAAACGTGGCATTAAGTCAAGAACAAAAGGCACATAGAAAAGCTTTAAGGGAATTTATAAACACTTCAGACTCAATTTAGTGGTAGCTGTGTCAAAAGGTCCAGATCACCCCTGAAATTGGTTCCAGGCACACAGCAGGCACGTTCGCTCTTAAATCCTAAATTTGAAAAATACGTGAAAACTTCTGCCAGCGGGGCGAGATCGCTTTGTTACGTTGTGTGTTCATCTGAAGACCAAGTATTACATTACTTTAATCTAACAGTAAGTCTTAAATCGTAAACTGAATACCCCCCCCACACACACACGCACGCACGCACACGCACACCAAACCCCCAGCTGCTCGTGTCTGCCTATGTTTATGACTTCTAATAATATATAGTGACATAAAAGCTTTAATTAGGGCTTTTTTTTTCTCGACTCACTGAATAAAAATAGTACTGTAGGAGCTGTGGGGTAAGGTAAGCCACTGCGCTAGGGTGCTAGTCAGTTTTTACAGCAGGTAATTTGCTGGTTGTTTCAAAGGTTTCCTGAATATTATAGCCGAAAGATTTATGGCACACTGAGGAGGAGACCTGTAGCTAAATCCACCTGAATTCAACTGTGTGTGAGTATTTATGTGTGCGAGGGAGAAGGGAAACACATTAAAAGAGAGAAGCAAAATGTACGCTCAAAGAAGGAGGAAGCCAGAGAGTGTTGTTTCCAGCGGCAATGGCAACATGAACGGCCATGTTAGCCCGTCCTCTTTGTCCAAATCAAATGTGTCACACACACACACACACACACACACACAGAGAGCAAGCAAAAACTGGGCCTCTGACATTTTCATTATGGCTTCCTGGGAAATTCTGGCACAAGCAGAAAATCAGCTGGGTGATACAGATAATCCAGTCTATACAACCCATACCTGTTGTAAAAGAATAAGGAAAAGAAAACAACCCAACACCTCTCCAGCCTCCTTCACCAACCATCTCTCATCTACAGTGTGTACAACAGGGAGATTCTTTGTGCAGCAGGCTGGGCCGTCACAGCAAAAACAGCACACCCTTCCAGCCCCCTCTTTCCCGTTTCCCCCACTCGATCTTTTCAGGGCCCAGTCCACCCTCCCCTAAAACTGCTTTATTTGATGAACACACCATCAAAGAAGAGACAAGGGAGATAAAGACAGGCAAGGGGTGTGTGTACGTGTGTTCAAGGTGCAAAAGAGAAAAGGCTGGAGGGGTAAAAAAAAAAAAAAAAGACAGAGGTGCATAGGTTTTGTGAGCACAGCAGGAAAAAGTGCTGAAAGCTGTGAAAATGGCCAGTGTCAGAGGGATTGTGCGTGCGTGTGTTTGTGTGTGTGTGTAATTCTGGGTTTTTCCCTGTATTCCTCTGTGACCAAAGAGGCCCCCAGAGCGAGCCATGGACAAGTTTGGGCCTTCGTTTGCTTTGGTGTTGCCTGTAAAAACTACATGAATCGCTGAGGGGACAAATTAGAGGCTTATATAAAGAGATCTGTTCTTTTTACAAGAGACACCAATGTTCATTCAGAGGGCTAAATTACATTAAGACAACCTGTTAGCTTTTCCAATGGCTTTCTCATTACCTGTACTATCGTTCAACCACAAATATAGACTATCAGTCCTTGAACTGGTCACATCTAAGTGGGGCGTAACCTTGTGAAATGCCAGTCATGGCCACAGATAAACTAGAGAAGAGCAGCCGCAAGTTGTGTGTCTGTTCTTGGGACTGAGGACAAGCCAGCTTGCCCCCCTCTGCCTCAGCACTTCCATGGGGAACACTAGACAGCACTGTTTGCAACACAGGGTCCCCGCAATTCAATTAGGAACGCAGTCCTCCTGGCCGTCTAATTCAATCAGGCTTGTGTGAAAGCTATTAGACAACTGGCATTCGCTTCACCCCAGACACACACACAGACACACACACACACGCGCGCACACACTGGCACACAAATGATATATTCATTTCTCCCTGTAGGTTTCCATGTCTGGTGCAATTAACAGGTCTGGGGCTCTGTGTGGCTCCTCACACTGTGAGCCAGGACAGTGCTAGTGTGTGAAGGTAACCACTGATGAACTCCAAGGTGTAAATCAGCCTACACTCAAACTCAAGGATACCACAGGGTCATATAAATGGGTGATTCTGTAAGAAACTCCTGTCTGATATTCAACTTTTATAACTAATGCACATTCATTTTTAAGCAACCACATCTTTTTCCTGGTTAAATAGCCAAACATGTTTGCTGATCTGATATATCAAGCATCCCTGTGTGCTTATATGTTCATAGGGGCTGTTGGACTCGTGTCCTGGGGTACAGGAAGACAGCAGGATGATTGCAAAGTGACTTTTCCCACTGTGCCCCTCAGCATTTTGCTCTAAGCTGTGTTTCCTATGCAGTTGTCACAGAGCTCAGATCTCCAATCCCCTTCCCTTCAGCAGGCTCCTTTGAGACAGATTAGGAGCCAAAGTGAGGAGCAGATTAGCTGGGAATGTGGGACACCTGGGAAATGAGCTCCGAGGGTGTAGGCACCTTAGGAAGGCTAAGACCCAAAGCACACGTACACACAAACAGGACCTGTACTGTACCTACTCCCAGGAAACTAATTTAATCCATCTTCTTCCGATACACATACATCAACACATAAATAAGCAGAGGCCATAAAGCAGAAAGCTACTAATAAACCCCATCTGGCCATGGCCCAAAGGACAATTTCAGCTCATACTTCAAGGGCTTAACCTCATATATGTGGCACATATATGAGGCTCACCATCACAAGGTTTGGTATTTACAAGGACAAAAAGAAGTGTGCAACACTGTTCAGAATGTCAGCAGCAGCTAAAAATATTCTGTAAGGGAAATATTAGTCATGCAACAACTGGTGTAAATTAATTTCCAACTAACTGACCTTATTTCCTATTATCTCCTTAATGTTGACCATAAATAGCACAGGCGAGCAACATGGTACAGATACAGTATGTGATGTGTAGTATGTGTGTGTGCAACTAGTTAGCTCTTCTTCAAATTTTCTATATAGAAGATTTTGACAAAATTGTTCAGGTTAGAAAAAAACTGTTGCTCACGATAACTGCAACAGATTTTTGGAAAATAAAACACAATCGGAAAGATATGATTTAATTAGTCTACTCAACTTAAATCTTTAAAGAAATGTTCAGTTTCCAAAAGCTTTAAAATGCTTTCGGTGCCAAACCCAAGTGATGCTCAATTTAAATTATTACAACACAGAAAAGCTCAGATCTTCATTTGAAAAACCAGATACAGCAATAAAAAAAAAACAAGCTAACAATTGATTTCAATTTTTTTAAAACTTTAGTCATATATCAGCATTTAGGTGGATTATGGTACACTGAAGTACCATGCCCGTGCACTGTACTCAAACCTCAGCGTTTCTGGAGAACATCTTTCCCATGTGGCACATGTTAGTTTCCTGATTCATACAACATTGGCAGATTGGCCCTCTGTTCAAGACCACAACGCTCTCATGATGATCATCAGGTCATAAATACCAAAGGGGGAAAAAAAAGAAATCAGTGAAAACTGTCTTAACCACAGTATTTCCATACTGTCTGATAACTACCATCTGTCAATAAAGGAGGAAACAGAGATGAAAGGCGAGTATCAGTGGAACCACGCATGCTGCACAGTAATAATGTCTGGAATTTTCACTGCACTCTTTTTTTCCCCATCTTTTCCCACTTTTTTTTTTTTTTAGTGGGGAGAAAAAAAGAAGCACGAATGGCAGGCATCTGAGCCAACACATATACACACAGGGTAGGAACATGAACAAGGCGAGAAGGTGGGCGGTTAGGGGGAATAAAGCGGAAAGGGTCATTTCATGCAGGCAGATCACTTGACAGCTTGCTCTCCAGAGGATGGAGAGGTCCAATCAGGTTGCTGGTGGACCTCTTAGGTACATTGGGCTGCAGATGGCTGGGGTGTGGCAGGAGGCAGACCCCATTGTCTGCATTAATCTCCATTTAAGATGGCTTGTCAGCCTTGAGGATCCTCATCACATAGGAGCTAGCTAAAATGCGTTCTATTATTTGTAATGACAGATCATTAACAAGACTAGAAAAAAAACATCAGTTAATGCAGATAATGGTATATAATTTGAAATTATAGCACGACACTCCATAATCTGGTCACTAATTAAACATCTGTGTTTGGAAGAGGTAATTAAAGATTCTGTGGGTTATTGCAGAAGGTTAGCAGATGTATGCATACTGTTCAGTTGTTTCAAAATAGCTTAATTCTAATGAACTTTTTGTACATTAAAGAATCATGTGCTTTGCAGAGCTAATTACAGATGGCTTAATTAAGCCATATCATAACACTGCTGGGCTTTAAAAACATTAAAATCTATTCAAACAATTAAAAATCCCCACCTTTTGCCTGCAAGCCTACAATCCACCTTTGTTGCATAGTTATTTTCCCTGAATCTAAGGCCTTACTTAACACTGCATGCAAACTGTAAGTAGAGGCACTGAACTTTCACTGTAAGGTGACACCAGGTGCCAGTTATTGTGTTGGTAGTGCCTCAGTGTTCATGACAGAGGAAGGGGGGGGGGACTCCACTGTTTCAAATTTGAGATGGGTAGGAAATGAGAAGACACAGGAGCGATCAGGTGTCAGAGCGTTAAGCTGTCATTGTTGAGGCAAACAAAAGAATGCGGCCAGCCTCCACCAACCCTCGCCCACGCCTTCACGGGAAGAGATCACCTGCTGCACCGCAGGATGCTCTGAAGAGCACAGCACACAAAATTGTACAGTTGTTGCAACTATGAGTTGCTGTCTTGAACCACATTCTACCCCCCCCCATGGAGAATCACTCTAATACATTCCTAACTGCTTGTGCTCTGTATTAGAGCTCTCCAAGCCTCTGATTAGTACATCTATTTTTAAAGGATTTGTGGAGGACTGTGTTTACACTATGTGCAATCTTAGATGCATGGATCAATGCGTCTGAACTCGGTATGAGTTTTGACTGGGGCTGTTAGTGCTACGGCCCCCTAAACCCCCCAAATGTGCCCTTTTCTCAAGGACAGCCAGTTGCTAGGGCAACAGGAGCTATTGCTATGTGAGGCAGCTTCCCCGCTCCGTTCCGCAGGCTGCACTCGGACCTTGCAGCCCCAATCGCAGCCTCAGACTGCTGATGACAGTAGGACCGGGTGAGCGGAGGAAGAGTATAAGAAGAAGAATAGTGGGACAAATGAATGATAAATAACCTCGGTGACCCACTGAAGAGATAGAGCATGTCAGCCTAGAATTCACATACTTGTCTTTGTGGAGATAAGCACCAATGCAGGATGAATTACGCTGCACAGTGTGTGAAATAAACAACCTATTAAAGTTTCCCAACTGTTTTTCGGAGCTTGTCTGAATTGGGAAAATACCATCAGCTTCACATTGACTTCAATCTTCCTTATCTAGTTCAACAGCCAGCATTTATTTTCTACACAACAGTAGCTGGCATCCTGGCCAGTACAGGTGAGAGGCAAGCTAGGAGATGAGTAGAGGCGGTAGAGTCCTTTGTGCCTGGAGGCAGATGTAGGAAATAGCTGACAGAGGCAATCACCGGTCTGTATGTGTCTTTTTGTGTGTCTGTGTTTGTAAAGGACAGCACAGAGTGCAACAGCAAGCAAGACGGAGCGAGAGAGAAAGAGACGAGGAAAGAGGGGGAAGGAGGGGGAGGCTTTACTAGAATCCAAACAAAGGCAGAAAGCAGCAGCTCCGAGCTCGGCGACAGAGGCTCCCTAAGGTGCAGTCTAGCTGATGGACAGGTGGCATAAAGGGGCTGCGTGTTGTCCAGTCAGTAGGGACAAGGGAGGTGTCACAGCAGAGGGGTGGAGCAGGGGGGGTGGGTGGGGGGTAGGGTGTGAGGGGTAGTGGGGTGGGTGGCATTGCAAGGAGCAGCTGGTGCTGAATCCTGTCACTGTCCCTGTGTAACCCTCTAATGCACACATACAAACACACAAAGACATACCTCATACAAAGCACAAAAGATAAACCCAAACTGGACTGCGAGTATCATTTTCCGGGGCCGGATTTCATATCTACACCCATCTCTCCCTGGAGTGTATTTATCGAAGATTATATCAATTCTTCTGACCACAAGCATTTAATGAGGCAGCAGGGAGTCTGAGTGAATTCTATTATCCATTTCATCCGCAAGACAGGAAGAAAAAAAAAAGAAACAACAGCTGTAATGCGCCGATGCTGCACCTGTGCATGCATCCGAGAAGCACGCACGCACACGCCTGCACAAACACACTTAACTTTAGGAATACATTTCTTATGCATAATATTATTCTTAAATATCCTCTCTTGGCAGCCTCAATGAACTTCCGCGAATGATAAATAAATATCAACTACTTCTGCAGAGCTTGTAACTTGCCAAGAATAATACAAGGCAAAAAGTGCACCTCTCAGGTAGTTTTGATTTCTCTGCTCTGATCACGTGACTCAAATCAGGCTTACTTGTCAAATGGATAATAAGCTCATAAAAATTCAAGCCATGACAAGCCGTGGAAGACATTAATCACCAAAACACAATTTTACCTGACTCAAAAGATGCAACCTCAAGGACCAAAATCAGACATTTGCACCCACACAAAACACATCTAAAGCCTCTTGCCTGCACTATTACACCTGCACCTGAAAAGAGTGGTATTGTTGGGAGGAGATTCATTTGAAGGCTTTAATGGCTGCTATTTAGAGGTGGAATACATTAAATAGTCCAATCATGGCTGCGGCGTGAGGTGGCGGCCCAAGCATATTTATACTGAGTGAATAGATCGACTAATTAGCCTTTAAATATGTCATTGATTCATCTAAAACAAGGGATGACCGAGCTATTCATCTGCCTACTCTACATCTTCTCCCCCTCTATGACTACATCCTTAACCCTGATAAAGGAGGGGCTTAGCTGGCCGGTCTCCCTTCCATTTGTCCTAATCAATGGAGGCTGTTCAGCCAAGACCCGGGGGGTCAGTGAAATTAAGTATCCAGCTCACACAGAGGATCAGGCTGATTCTGGGGCAGGGGGAGAGATAGGCAAGCCCTTTGTTACCTTGGTAACTAGTCTGCTCCTGAGTTTCTCCAATCTATGCCTTCGGGCCAAGTCTTCCCTTGTTGGGATGGCTTGCACCAAAACGGCTGCTCTCTAAGAACAGTTACACACCGTGTCCTGTTCATGACAACACACCTGCACCGTTTTTTTTTGTAACTGCTTATGGAAACATGTTTGCTTGTTTATGCTTAAATGCTTGAGACTATTGCAGGGCACCAGTGAAAACACATTAGCACTGCTCTCTGTGCTGTGCAATCATCTTTTTACCATTGATGCTCCTTGCAAAACTATTAATATATCCATACAAAGCACTAGCATACTGTAGTACTTGCTTGGTTCTAATCTTTGTGGTAACTAAATGCTGCAATGATTTCATTTGTGTTTCACAGAATGGCAAAACACGAGAGGCAGGCAGGTCTGAACACATTGCATCTAGTTTTAAGACCTTTCTAAAAGATGTTTGGAAGTGATTAACTATAAAGATGGGTAAGAAAATAATTATATGATGATAACCATAGATGTTTCCATGTTTCCTCACAAAGCGTTTATTCATCCTTTCCATTTGCTAGAAATGCTTCTCTACCAGGTGTTAGCAATTTGGACTTTTTTAAGGAGGAATGAAGCCCTGGTTTCAGTCTGCATTTTAGTTTTTCATTTTCTTGTCAGCCCTACAGAAGTATTAACATTTGCTCTAATGAAATGTGAAGTCATACTATGTTAACAGCTAAATGTATCACTTCATTGTATCTTCAGTTGCATATTTTTTCCTCTTCGCAGCACAGTGGTTTGAGCCCAGTGTTGATCCTGTTTCATTGTGGGTTGTGAGGAAAACTGCTCACATCCTAAATGTAAACCCAGCACATCCTGGAGAGCCTCTGATGAGGCTAGTGTGTCAATCATCCTCAGTTAGACAGGATTAAAACTACAACCCTAATGCAGCGCACCTTGCCTGAAGCATAGCTTTCTCCTTAGCACAGTTGAGCACATTCCAGTACCGCATATCTGACACATCCACACAAACCAACACACATCACCTTCGACATTAATGCCAATGTGCTGAAAAGGTCATTGTAAAAATGTAATACTTGAGAAGAGTCCTACACTGTCTGAGGGATAGCTACTGTACTGTACTTAATCATAAGCTGACAGTCATGTGAGCCATCATTACTACATCTATTTGTCAGAACTGGTATATGCGTGCATATGCAAAAAGCATGAGTCAGATCCATTTTTGGGTTGCCCGAGTGAGAGTGTCAGAAAAGTTGAGGCAGCTTCAAATGAGTGAGGGCCTGAAAAAGGACGACTGGCAGGTTAGGCTCGGGTTCCTGGAGGGAGTAGGATTATCCTAGGGAGGCTAGTGGGGGTCATGTCAGTTGTACTCAAGACTTAACATTCCCATCCACAGAACCCATAAATGAAATGCCAAGTGGGAAAAACCCCCCACATGTTTTAGACTGTCAAAAACACTACAGAGGTGTGTTTTCCACAAAGTGCCAAACAGGGCTACAGTAAATTTGTGTAACGTGTGTGTCTTAGTAGTACAGGTTTCTGAAAATTGAATAACCAGTTATTAAGAAATAGGGGGAAATGGATGTGCTAAAACTCGAAGGGATGAAAGCACAGCTATTCTTGCTTTAATGTACTTCATGGAACTTTGATGAAGAAGTGGGAAGGGCATCCACAGAAAACCATTGATTTGTGGGCCTCTTCCACCTCTTAACCAGAGAGAATGTATTGATTGAAGGAGGAAATTCCTATTTGCAATCCTGTATGGTGATTTTTGTGTGGGTGTGTGTGTGTGTGTGGGGGGGGGGTTCTATCAACAGCCTATAATAAGTTTATCATACTCAATGGCATGACGATAACTAGAACTCTCCCTGACATCCACTGTTATTGCATCTAATATATTCAACTGACTGCTAGTTCATGTGAAAATAGACATAATTTTTTGTTTAAAAAAATTATAAGTTTCTTCATATACAGAAAAGAAATATAAGCTATATTAACAATTGGTTCCACTGGGAAACACTAGGGGCCTCCTAAGAGGTCAAATACCTTCTTATCAGCACACTAACAGGTTCTGGCTCGACAAGCTCAATTAGCTAGCGCTTAGTGCAGTGTATGAGAAGACCACGCTCTCAGCACAAGTCCCATATCAACAGAACCAGGGAGATGACAGACAAGCTGGGTCCACAAAGGCCCAATTGTGGCAGCCCCTAGAAGGCCCGTGAATGGCCAAAGGAGGAGGAAGGACTTATGCTCTCAGGGGTTTTGTGATGTGGCTGATAAAATCTCTCAGGTGAATGACAATGCCACTGTAGAAAGTCCACTGAATAAATTACTTCCATTGAGGTCAAAATCCTGAAGTGAGTTTTACAGAAAATATAGTGTCGATAGACGGGGTTAAAATGAAAGATTGAAACTGGGAATATATTAAATCTAATGTGCCGTTTTCTTTTGCACACTTTAGGATTCACTGGATAGAGCTTGCACCACACCTTTGTCTCGGCTTCTGTTTTGTTTGGAAGACTAAAAAGATAAAACAGTGAAGTGTTCAGGCATGCCTTTGAAGCGTTCTGATAAAACAGTGACAGTCTTCGTAGATCGCAGATGACTTGAATGGAATAACAGCGATCCTGTTCGTGCCCATCCCTCTTGCAACACAATACTGACAGATAATGAGGTGCGTCAGAGCCATGATTTCAATCATAGTCAGTCATTTAGCAATGGGAAATCTGCCTGCTGGCATGGTCTACAAGCAGATGGAATTTAAACAGTCTTTTGCCAAGCTTTCATTGGCTCTTTTCCCCATTGCCACACTTTATTAGCAATGAGGTACAATACTGTGAATGATCCGTACTTAATCATGCTGCCTGCAGGCCAAATTTGACTCTCATAGCCTCACAAGTTTTCAGCATGTTGAGAAAACATCTTCTGAAGGCCTCGAGAGCATGAACAAGAAAAAAAAAATTAATCCCGTGATCAAAATTTCACAAAACCGATGCTCTAGAATGCACTCGCGCAGGGTTTCTGCGTAGACGATGGATGTGCGGAAATGTGCGAGCAGGTGATCGCGAACGCGTGAAAGATAGAACTAAGAGGTTGTGCCTGTCGCCACAAAGAAAAAATTGACTGAGTCTTCATCCTTCTGCAGACTTGACACAAAGGCTCCACTGAAAGAAAACGACTTAACTACAAGCAATCTGTTGAAATAGGTCATTATGGTGGAGGCAAGCTGCGGAATGCACCACATCCCCAAATCAATACGTGAATTGCTATATTTAGTAAGAAGGTCGCAAGGAGGAGTTATCGAGGCTCTAGAAGGAATGAATGACATCAATGTATCACTGCTGTGCTTTAGCGGAGCCTGCTCATTTTAGATGCAGATAGCTTCAAAATGTCTTCTCCAGTGGGGCTTGGTCTCTGAGGAGTGCTGCGCTATCCCTCACGGTGGCTGAAAATGTCACATTCTGCTCAGTGTCCGTGTCATAACATTAACCTTCAAGGTGCTATAGTGACACAGTGCAGAGAAATACTTTGTGCTGTGTGGCACATTCTTATTGTACTAAACTGTACTGTGTGCTTATTTCTATTTAAATCATGCAGAATATATCTCACTGGAAGTGTTTTCATCTCTTGTTTGGATATAATGAAGTTGGATGACACTTTAAAGTCATAATAATCTTAATCTCAGCAGCATGTACAGATGCCTCTAATTATGATAAAATAAAATAAAAAACATATATAATATAATCTTATCATTATATTTCTGCGTTTGCATATTTATGCTGCAGATCTTTCTTACCATCTAAACCTTACATTCTAAAAATTTTTTGTTTTTCTTGGTGTTGCACCTGCGGTACTGTGCAAAAGTCTTGAGTCGCCCTTCGTTTCTATATATTTTGCTCCCAAGGAGCAATTTTTGTAATCAAGTGATCTTGAGCAATAGTTCTCCATGCTTTCTGAAAGCCCTGACATTGGCTACTTTTTCACTGATCTTGTGAAAAAGTTTTCTTGTTTGATAATTCACTTAACACTGAGCTATAAATTATTCAAGCCTAAAAAGGCATTTAAGTCTAAGTGTCTAGGCGCTTGACACAACTTTCAGCCTGTCACAAAAACACACGATTTGTTCCCGTTTCTTTAGAATCTATGAAAAAGAGGATAGCACAGTTTGACGGGAATAAAATAATACTTTTGTACCAGCAACGTGATTCCCAGAGAGCTACGAGCCTAATATTTGTCACATTGCAGCATGGTGTGCAGTGTGTCCTTAAAAAAAAATTGAGGAACCTGGAGAAGTGGAGGACAAAAGAGGAAATGGGAGGCCTCAAAACTATCTACAGCAGATGTACATATCTGAAAGTCACGGCCCTGAGAAACGGGGAAAAAAAAAAATCCAGCAAATTGTCGTCAACATTTATGGAGGAGGCCAGGAGAAAGGTAAAAGACTGCTTTGGCCTTCTGTACTGTATTTCAATTTATGTTTGCACATGATATGATAAATTACTGCACCTATTTCCTACTTTCACTGCAAATTATATGAAATGATTTGTTGCTCAAAACACAGGTCTCCTACTGTACAGCAAACACAAAATTCATAATACAAGCTAACAAATGTCAGTGATAACACTGAGCCAACTCATATCTTCCTCGTAAACAAAGTGAATCCACTCCCTTGCCAAGAGAAATTTATGATTAGGAGAGATGCAGTTCAGGTCTGCACCGTGTCATGAGCTTTCCTTCTAAAACTCTTTCAGTTTTTTTCTTCTCTGCAGTTCACGCTTTAGTTTTAACTATATCTGTCTCGCTGAGAGCTGACGAGATCTGTCTTTTTGTTTCAGCTACAATCCCCGCCATCGTGATGACTTTGCACGGTGGTGGAAAAAAAAGAAAAGAAGCAAAGACAGAGGGAGAGCAAAATCAAAACAGCCTCATTAATAACTGTGACTAATATATTCCAGACAGTTCTTTAAGCCTGTTACTTCCCAAGAGCAGAGATGCCCATACTGTGGGGGTGAGGCAGTAGTGGCCCCAGTGTGTGCTGAGATGGTGCCACACAAAGTCAGTTGGCGGGGTGTAATGAACACACCCTGCACATGAAAATGCACAGACACCCCCACAGCTACTCCCCACCCCACCTAAAGAGCGAGTACAACACTGTAAAGACCACACAGCCTCGAGATGACCACAATAAACCAGAACACTGGTCCCAGCACGAAGTGAGCATTTCCCAGGCATCAATACACTGCGAGGCCAATCTGGGCTTTGTAGTAAACACTGGCGGGTGGTTAATGTCCAACTGGAGGAGCTGGGTACGTGATTTTTCTGTTTAGCCTCTTAAGCGTCTCTGTTTTAGTGCCTGTTATTCTCCACTCTCTGAGTCACAGAGTTTGATCTAAAGCTTTATGAGGGGCCAAGCTTTCAGCAAGCACGAAATCAAATCTTGACCTAAAGAACCTTATAGTTCTTTTTTTAATTTTTTTTTTACTAAAATCCAATAGTTATTGTTTTGGAAATAGATTTTCAGCAACCTATGCAATCACGTATTCCTTGCAGGGAAACTTAGTATCGAAATTTTAATAAATGAACGGTGAAAGCTTCAGATGGTATTGCGTGGATAAAGTCCTTCAGCATAATATGACGCGATCAATTTATTCCTCAGGAAAAATAAGTGTATCAGCTAAGTCTATTTTTATAATGTGCAAAGTATGACCTGTGAACATGTGTGCATTATTATTCCATGGAATTAAAAGGCTACAGCTCAGGTTATTAAAAGGAAATTAAGAAGTAATTACTGTCTAATTTTCACACATGATGGGAACATAAAAACACAATTGATAATATCTCAGTACTGCACTCATGCTGTGAGGTCCAAAAGGAAGCAATGTCCCCCCCCCCACAGAAGGCAGCAGCCTTCTCATTAGCTTGTTGTTTACTGTTTCATCACCTATAAAGAGAAAATCCCCAAAGGCTTTACTGTATAAACTGTGGGAAAATAAAATCATAATGCAAAGACCTAGAGGTAGAGAGGAAAAATACAAAAGAGAGCGGGGCATGGTGAGATTTCTCACCCATAAACCTCTGGTACATATCATAATGAACTGGAAAGCATATTCTAGCTGACTAGATAAGGATTAGCCAAGCGGATTGTGCTATGCCTTTCATCTTCCAAGGCATGGTTTCAGAAAAAAAATCTGTATCCTTTAGATGAACCCAGTTCTTTACAAGAGTGCTAAGAATGAGGAAAACCGTGTCGAACCATACCTTTTAGGCGAAAGCTTGCGAATTCCACAGGAGAGTGGAACAGCTCATTATACTGAGTAATTTATTTGCTTAGCAGAAGCCCAATGGGAGGTAAAAGAAAAAAAGTTTTAACATCCAGAAAATTCTGTAAGTAGCCCATTTACAAAGCAGAGCTGTCCCCCGCAGCAATGAAACGCCATCCCCCTCAAACAGGCTTCAACGGTTAAACCAGGCCAGTATTTTGGCTGAAGAAGGGAGTACTAGTACTGGATACAGTGACAGTGTGTGTGTAGGCAAAATGAAAAAAAAACACAAAAAGTACGAAGTACACGGTTAAGTGCCAAGCACAAGACACTGCTTATTTGTGATTCTGACTGTGGCTATTTTTGCTGGTGCTAGCTGCACGGTTCTAGGAATAGACACTAAATGTATCGCTCTACCACTTTGGTCTTAAGATATCTAAAATTAGGTGCAGATATACGTAGCGCCCTCGCTATGAAGCCTTATGATCCTCTTGACTTTCCCCTGCTGTCATCTGCAGCTCAGAGCTTTCACTTATCCTCTGAAATTCAGCTCGGCATTCGTGGCTTCAGACACCACAATGACGCTGGAGCGCCTCTGATGAAGACAACTTTTTCTTGTACCGCCACTGCTTGTAGTTTTGAGTGAAATATTAATGAGCTTCGGACCACAGTTTGTCACCACCAAATGTCCATTAATATCGCCGAACACTAACGGCATCCCGTTGTCTGTAGCTGTACACTGTTTCATGTGTGTCATGCTAGCATTAAGATTGTGTGCTTAGATAACTTTAAAACTGCTTAACATTATCCATAAACATCGTCATTATGGGAATATTAACAGTGCCAATGGAAGTGCAGTAGACTCTTATCAGTGAATGTCTCGCTTTTTTTTTAAACCTTGAATGTTTTCCTTGAGATCAAATCTTGGTCTATTTACATTACCTCATGGTTTCGAAATCACTGTGCAGGTGCTACCCCTTTATCAGTTTCTACTGAGCTGTGATGTTTAATATAATGAACGCCATAAGCGACATGACTATCCAATAAATTATCAGTCGGATGGATTTCCCCCGGAGTTGGGAAGACATACATAGTAACCTGGCTAAGACAACAAAGCACAATTGTGCAGGGGTGGTTCTCAACAGGGGAGAGCTTAACTTTACACGGGGCTTTGCAGGGAAGTGCTCAGTTTTGAACTCAAACACCACTCAGAAACCTCCCTGGGAGGCGGACGACAGAAAACGTTGCTGGAATGGTCCAAATTCTGAGTTGAGATTAATCAGATGGTTTCTAAACATACGGAATTAAATCCACGAATAAAATAAATATCAACATAAACTCCTTGATTTGGTTGTTGACATTGCTCAAACTCTGCAGAGGCCCCGGGGGTTACATAAAGCTTGCGTGGATGCAATCACCACACTGAGAGACTGACAGAGATGTTGCCCTTGAATCCAAGGATACTTTGTGTTTGTTGGTTCTTCGTATTCTGCCTCAGGCTGTGGAAACGGTCATTAATTTAACTCAGTTTTTCTTTCTTTTTTTTGTTTTCTTTTATGAACAGCAGGGTGTCCTTTCTGAATGTAAATCACTTTGATTGCCAGCTAATTAAATGCACAGGAATTTATCTTAATGACACTGCACGGGAGATATATCGACAACACAGAGATTTACCGCACACGCTGACTCATGCTGCAAAGTTAAGAGGCAATCGCGGTGTCAAGCGGATAAACAAGCAGACGCACAGCAAAAAGAGGAGAGTATAAACCACTTAACTGCATATGAACGACATTTTTAATTAAGCTTTGAATGTCACCGTTTCAAAAGTCAAAGAAATCGGACTTATTTTTATCTTAACAACTGCACTTTTTGATGTTATATAATGCGCTTTGAAAGGAGCTGTAGCTTCTCCGTGCGTACAACCAAGTAATCCCTCAGTTGAAGTCAAAACATCAGAATCACAGAATCTGTGAGTTATGAAGTTTACAGCATTAATATTCTCTCCCTGTGATATCTTTCTCTTAGGCAGCTCAACGGAGATTATCTCTCCTGGATATTAGTGCAGCATGTTGACAGGCAGTGGGGCATGTAACACTGATAAGAGGAGAAGAGAAAGGAAGTGTAGCTCTGGTGTGCCCCACCTTCACTTTGCCTTTCCATTTCATATATCTCTCCCTTCCTATCTCTTGGCCTCACCAGTGCAGCTATTTAATCTTTAAGCACCTAAAGTTTAACAGGGGAGAAAATCTTTGCTGGTGGGCGATGCTGCTCATTTTAACAAAACAAAAAAGCAACACAGTAAACAGCTGTTACATTATATAACCACATTGTTTTTTTTTATTATTATTATCTCTATGCCCCTCAGTGCTGCAGTGCTCATGCGCCCCACACGCCCATACACAGAAGCATAGAGTTTCTTAGTCCGAGACACTGTAACGCTGTATGAGATTGGATGACGGTCCTATATGAAGCAGCTTTTTTCACAAGTGACCATGGCTTTACCTCAGTGTGAGCAGGTGTGCACACACTATGGGCACAAATTACACGGGGCACCAATGTCATGAACAGATGTGTTTTCTCTCTGCTCTCGCTTTTTTAGATTAGCTGTAATATAGGTCAACAGCATACAACACAAGACGCCACAATTTTCTCAGTGTTAGACCGAGTTCTAATACATCACTGAGACAAAAAAAAAAAACAAGGTCACTGATACTCGAGAGGGATTCCTGTCTTAAACAGTGAGCTCAATTGTTTTCTCTTTTCTTTTTCATTTTTTTTTATCCAGACAGATGCTTGATCCATCAGTCTCCCATAGCTGAGAGAGCGAGGATTCCTCTAACAGGACACGGGTCGAGGACATCTGAGAGACAGCACATGGGGATGTTTTGACAAAGCCCCGGCCTTGTCTCTGATGAGGAAAGAGAGGCCCATATGGAAGGATCTGTGCACTCCGCAGCTCTCATTTCCAGAATAGCCGCTCCAAGGAAAATTTATCATGAACAAAACCATAAGGTCTCAGAGTTGTCACTCTGCCTTGCTTTCACGGAGAAACCCCAGAAAAGTGTCTATCTTTGGGGCTCAGGGTGAGACAGGTATAGGTGTTACAAGCAAGAAGCAGACCAACAGGAAGCCCCCACAGCCAAGGAGAAGGCCAATAATGTGAAAAGAGGTGCCAGGATTATAAGAGGTCATACCGTCTGAATTTGAGATTCAAAAGATGGTGTGGGATAACGAGGAGTGTGACGAAGGCGCATATGGAGCGGAGCCCGGCATGTGCAAAACCATGTGGAAAACGTTTACAGGCTTAACAGGCCATGATCTTTGAGTTCAGGGAGATTCGCAGGGATCGCAGGTCACGTTATCACATCCGCATATGATAAATGTGCTGCGAAAATGAGGCTAATAAAGCCTGTGTGTGCGAGCATACAAATAACTGCTCACTGTAATTTGATTTGTGCACTCACAATGCAGCTGTGTTTTGACCGTTTTCTCTCATTAAGCTCTTTCTCTCGTCTCATCAGAGGCTCCCTTAACTTTTCTTGTTTTCACCCTTTCTGCCGCTCTGTGGATGTGTGCAGGGTGCACAACAGACAGAGAAATAGAAGACCAGCAGGCAGGGGAAAAAAAAAAAGCACCTGGCCATACTGAAATCCCATCACAGTGGGGGAAGAGGGAATAAAGGCTCCTGAATGTTCCCTGGGGCCTCTGGGAACAGAATGACATGTCTTAGAGCTCGTCTATTCGCCTCCTGCTGTTACAACATCCTACACTGTGTACAGACCAAAAAGGCCGCCTCTATCAAACGCACATCACAATCCTTTATTGGATATAAAGAAAACAAAAGAAAAAAAATCAGTACTGGAAATTAAGGGACGCCGTTTATGATGCTGATATTAAGTCATGTTGCCTGTGATGCCATTTAACAGGCAAATGTTGCAGTAATGAACATCTGCTGTGGCACTAATTTGTATTCCTCATGTTTAACTAAACAGCTCCTAACAGCAGCAGAAGCAGCCATCAATCCACAAGAATAAGTGCGGCTTTTACTTTAACATAATATTGTGTGAATGCCTATTGTGTAGACAGACTGTTGACATTATGGTCTCTCTCTGTTTCTCTTATTTTCTCCCACTCTCTCTCTCTCTCTCTCTCTCTCTCTCGCTTGCTTCCTCCGTTGCTGCAGCCCAATGCAAACCTTCCCTCATCTTTGTTTGCACAATGCACAATGCAGCAAAAGCCTTGAGGGGGTGTGTTTGTTTTGTTTTGCTTTGTGTCTTGTTCCACACAGAGGACAGCCATCCAGTCATCAGCATGGCTGTTCCCCACGTGCGCTGTTAGTCAATTAGAGCTGCCATTAAAGACAGAGGCACCGAGGGAAATAAAGGCAGCGGCGCGGATTTGTCTGTGCTACGCTGATTTCCATCCATAAACCCTCTCCAGACGAAGAGGCTGCAATAATTGGGATTCTGACAGTGGGTTAGGGGGACTCATTTCCTGCTTTCGCCCCCTCCCCACCGCTTTTCCATGCAATCATGTCTATCCAATCATGTCCGCCCAGCACCTACCTTTGCACTCGATCCCCCTAACTCTCTTTATCTATAGCCACATTTGGCTGAAGAATTACTGAAGCCTTTCCTCCTTAATCTAATTGCTCTGGTGCAACTGCAGGAGCATTGCCTCTAAGAACCCACTACCTCAGATGCAGACCTCACCAGGAGAGATATTCTGCCTCGTGTTGTCAAATTCTTCTCAATGTGACCTAAAATGCTTAGTACTATAGAGCCTCTTCTACTGTTAGTAGAACTCGTCTATTAAACAGTATAGCTAAATATTGGAATAGTGCTGCTGCTTTAAGTGGGGAGACAAGAGCTGGAGTGGATTATAAATCTGGTTATCTGGATATTTGAGCAACAGAATATTACTACAAAATTACTCTCCCTCCAACAAATCTGGACCACAGGGCACACAAACGGCTATTTGTTTTACAGTGCTTTTCTTTCTCCCTCCATACAGTGACTATCAAAATCATTACAAGACATAAATCAAGTTGTTGTTATCGCTGTGACAGATTGTCTCCATCTGAATCTTCACTGCTCAATAACATGAGCCACGCTCCCACAGTCGAGACCCTTGAACTCACAATAGCATGGGGTTAGATGATCAGATTACACTGAGGAAAACACACATGGGCATTGTTAAGGGAGATTGCAATTCCACCCATGAACATGGCTCTCATTGTGCCCCACCGAAGAGAATGCTTTTCATTCTGGAGTGAACGGCAAGGGCAAACAGGACCTCATGTGTCTCCGTGGTGCACCATCTCCTCGAGGCTCTGAGGGGAAATCAGATCTCTCTCTCTCGTCAGGGCCATCTCTGCTGAAAGGCTCTGGTTTGGTTTCTTCACTCATGGCACTTCTTAGAAAGGAAACTTAATCTCACTTGTAAGACAATTGCAGAGAAGAAGAAGAAAAAAAAGGATCTCAGCAATTTGATGTAAGCACCCCATTCTGCCGTCAATATTTTGACAGATTTCATGACAGCATAATTATTTGCCGGGATCCCCGCCAAGGGTTTAATTGTTACATGCGTAATTACACGTTTAGTTGGGGAGATGTTGGTACAAAGCACTGGTTGCATTATTACTATTAAACTACAAACAGTGTCTTTCATGTTGGCTGCTTTATGCTGTCTCCATGGCTCCATAATCCCCTCATGTAAGAGGATACCATACAAACCCTCTGAGGGCACCTCTCGCAAATCAATTCATTACCCCATAATATCAGCAGGCATAGACGCATCTTTCATAGATCAATTCATTATCCAACTTCTGGCAGCTGAGAGGCGGTGGCTGACCACAGTTTAATGTACCAATATCAGTTTGCAGTGTTTAGGAAGATGACTAGAGAGCAGTTGAACTGATGGCAGCCTTCCATCATAAAAGGCTTCTGACCAATGGGGGAACCACAGCATAACGTCTCTTTTCAGCCCTGATGGCTTTATGTCCTTTCTTGGTAAAGCACACGCACTTCCCAATTGTTTGTGCTGAAGCTCATAATTATTGTATAGTGCCATAAAATCCATCTCTGTAACATTTTGATACGTTCCACAGCTGCGCTCACAGATAGCGCATTCCTCGCACGACGCTTTAATAATGAGTCGATGCATCGCAGGATCAAAGTAAACAGGGGGGGGGGAGAAAATGGACAAATTTTGTGCACGTGTAGCTTATATACGCTTGTCAGCACGCAAATCTACATACAACTTTCACTGCCTAAGCAGTGCTCTTGTTTCCAAGCTGACGCTGCCCAACAAAGCCAGAGGAGAGAAACTGAGAAATAAATATGGAGGCAATCAGACAGAGAAGGCGAAATGCAGTGACTGTATGAAACGGATCAACACACTTTCCCTGAGTGGACAACATTTAATTGTATAATCCCATTTAGCGCAAAAAACACCATGACTGAGGACACCCCTGAGATGTTCCAATCCACCACATGCAGTGAATTACATCTAGGTCAGAAAACAAGCAGATTAGTGTAATTATGCAGGGATGTGGATTCAGAGTAGCTTGCTGCACCATCTTCACGTGCCTCTTATTGGCCCGTATTCCGTAAGGAGGAGCCGGTGCCTGTCCTCATTAGTAGTCATTGAGCAGGCCTGGCAGCGTTTGGGGAGGCAGCACCCATCAAGTTTTTATCCCTCCCTGCACACAAGCACTGGGGGATGTGCTGTAATTACAGGCGCACATAAGAGAGGCAGCAACACACCGTTCTAAAATGCAGGTGGGTGGTTTGCTGGGCTGAGCTGGATCAGCACGGCTCCAGTCTGCAGGCTACACGCTGTCATGCTGTTTCAAGTGATCAACATCTCTAAGCACATTGACCAGATGCCACCTGCCAGAGTGTGGGTAGGGCATGGCACAGGTAAATGTTGGGTGCATTGATGTTTTGAAAAGCCAAATCGATTTGCGGGACAGGGATTCCAGTTGACAGGAAAATGTGTGCAATTTTGAAAAATTTTCTCTTTGTATTGCTGGTTGGGAGGAGGCATACTACAAACAAAAGAATACCACAGAACTTTTTTTAAAATCTTATTTGAATATCTGTTAAACTCTGAGCTCTGTGCACAACATGCACAAAGATGTGTTTCTCTGTGGGAAGTTGTGAAATGTTTTAAAACATTTATATTAAGAACAAATATATACATATGGAAAAAATAATCTACACATATCCTACAGGGGAAAAAAAAAGAGTCACATACTGAATGTGTATTAAATGCAGTTTTTTTACATCCAAATTTAGAGATTCGTTGAAATCATTTATTTCCGACTGCAAGAACTGGAACTGGAAATGTGCTGCAAGTTCCAGAGCAGGAAAGTTAATAAACAGTTGGTACTCTGGCAAGGAGTTATGATTTAATACCAAGCACCTGCGTTGTTTGGTACCACAATTCACATCCTTTTATGGCAGCTCAGAAAAACCAAACATGTTCTGCTGTCATGACTTCCAATGGCAGCTGTGCAGTGTAAGATCAAACACCAGCAACAATTACGGAGTGAAATACTGTGTTTCACAGTGTATTTCTGCTGGAAACACTTCAAGGACAAGGGAGGATAATATATTATATGGAAATGTACAAATGTTGAATAAGCTTTGCATGGGATATATACCTCCGATCATACTTTTTAATATATTTATGATATACTTTTGATCTATTTTGGAATAGTTTGAAGCGCAGAGTGCACTGCAAGAGATAAAAGTTGCATAGATCAAATCCTTTAGCAGATGGACTACTGTGTTATGGCAGAGAGGACTGATTCATTAGGCTTAAGAGAAAATAGAAAGCAAAACATACCTCGACAAACAGTCCCATTTTCCACAGCCTCATTCCCAGCCTTGCACATACAGCGCCCAATAGGTACCATCCACTCTCCGTCCCCATTGCAGTACAGCTTAATAGGCACATCCACCTCCTCTGCATTTGGGATACAAGTCCCCCTTGCTGCCACCAGGGAGGTGCTCTCTGCTCCGGATAGTGTCTCCTGGAATAATGCCCCGTTAGTGATTATACGAGGACACTTCCGGTAGAAGACACGAACAGCAATGAGTGACATGCAGCCACCGTAGTCCTGGAAGGCCAAGTAAAAGCCGTTCCGTGACACTGGGCCGAAGCTCCGAACCTCAGTGTTGATTTTCATCACTCTGCCCCCAAGGTCCACCTGGGAGAAGCTCTCATCTGCTGCGATGGTGTCAACCTTGATCCAGGGGTTCTCCATCCAAGGTGGTGATGTTCTGGTGGCTGTATCAGCGTCTGATTCATAGTAATATAGGTTAAAAGTCTCTTTACAGGAGCCTGGAACATTAGGAATGCTACTGCAGTCCCTAACAGAGAACTTCATCTCCACGTGGATCCGCTGCGCACCACGACGCCGGATGTATTTGTTCCGTACCCAGTTGTTCTGATTGGTGTCGAAAACATTACAGACTTGGTACGTCCGGATGGTGTTCATGTTTTCATCGTAACCGCTCACCTCCTCCCACTGTTGATCAAAGACACAGAATTAATTTTCTGTCAACTTCAAAAAACACTTTGATTTAAATACATAATTTAAAAAAAACAAAAACTCTTAAGCCATATTCAGTCAATTAAGTGCAATTTACCTGTAAAGCAGCGAGTGGTCTGAAGGTTTTCTAATCATTTCTAATAATAGAAGCTATCATCAAGTCCCGGAGCTACCTCACTTCCAGTAATAACACGTATGTTTTCATTCACTTTTAATAACTTCAATTACTGGGAGTAATCAGCTTAAGACAATATTTTGATTCAAATGATTGTGTATTAAGAGGAAACATAATATCTCTAATAACTTTACAAGGATGCATTCCACTAGCTTAAAGAACAAATGAGAACCAGCCCTCCCAGCATGTTAACATATGAGCACTACCTTCAGAAAAGGGAAAGCATTATCCAGCTTCTCAAGGCAATTAGAAATGGGAGTACGGCTCACACTTACTTTGAACCATATTGAGCATCATTTTGCTTAATACTATTTTTATTTTGAATAACAGTGATCAAAACAACAGTAGTAGGAGAGTTTTCCCCTACAGAAAAAAGAAAGGTTCACTCTTCAAGGCTTCTAAAAATGCTACTCAGTCTTTCCTGATGCTAAAGTTCAGGACATTTTGGGTCAGAGTTATGAATTGAGTTTCAAGCCTTATCTGTTATCAATTTGTCTCCTGCCTCATTTTGACAGGTACAGCCAGCAGAAAGATGCTAGCAATAAGTCAGTCACAGGAGACTCCTGTGGTTTTCTGCATTGGTCATAAATGCACTGTAGAGTCTGTCTAGGCTTTTATATAGTATTTAAGAGTATGTGGTCAACTTTCAGAGAGAATCTCATTTAGGAAAAATAAATGCATTTGGGGTGATGAAAAAAATAAATCTTTTTGCACAGGCAGAGACTTCTTCTGTTCAGCTGCTTCTTCCCCTTTCTCAGCACTGGAAATGCTTCACCATACTACACCTCATGAAGAGAAACTGGAGATGTGACATTAGTCACTTGAACACAGCAGAGAGGCTCTGGTTTATATGATAGCGTGTCCTACTTTTTTTATTCTAACTTAATAGGACGCATTCACAGCACACACTGTAATGGGTTATTGAAAATGGAGAGAAAGCTCCTTTCACTACGGTGAAGCACTGAGAAAACATGACATGAATTTTCCACAATCAAAGTCACACCACACTAGCATAATCATATTACACAGGTAATCATATAAAGAATAATCAGGGGGCAAATTTTACTCCAGATTTTCTCGGTATGCGTGTTCCACTTCAAAGTCCACATTCTGCACACCAATTTAACTTCTCGCTCTGACTATACAGACTCCAGATGCAGCCTCTGTGGATTTCCTGCCCCTTGGCTAAGGATCAAACCAGCTTTAAACACCATGTACTCTAACCACTATGCAGGCCATGACCTTGACCCCAGCATCTCAGCCAGAAAAAAAATCCAGTTCTCACCCCTGTGAGCCACTTTGCATTGGCTGCTCCCTCTACTGTTCCTACCATTCTACCTCCCCCTTCACTCTTCACTTCACAGCTGATATAATTTCTCAAATTAGTGCCCACTTAGTGAGGATTTTCGACAGACTTCGACGGTTCGGAGAGAAGTCACCCCTCCTGTTCACAAACCTGCAGTTGCTCTCAAACACTTTTGCTCAACTCAAACAGCATTCAGTTCTTAAACCCCATGTCTCAATCAATTATCGCTGGTGTGATGCTTGGCGTGACCCAAACCATCATCAGAAGACCAACCTAACACCAAAGTCTGATGTCCCTAGCCAAAAATAATATGAATAATGAAAGAAAAGAGTGTAATCTGCATCAGAAAAATCATTTTCAATAAAACCTAAAATGGGCCTTTCATCCTAGACCATAATTCATATGAATGGTCCAAACTTTTATAAATATTTATCTATATATCTATATATCTCTCTCTCTCTCTCTCTCTCTCTCTCTCTCTCTCTCTCTCTCTCTCTCTCTCTCTATATATATATATATATATATATATATATATATATATATATATATATATATATATATATATATATATATATATATATATATATATATATAGTAATCCATCTACTTGTTTTCTCTCCTTAAAGGCTCCATAGATTGTTTTCCTTCTAGTAGCTGTACAAATCCAATTAAACTAAATTAGTTGAAAGGCCATCTATGTATGTGCTACAGTTCATTATGGCATGGTTAAAAAAAAAATCTGTCTTTTGCCCAGTATTGGCAGACATCATCATCCCAGGTCATGAGCACCCATTGACCTTCCCACTTGTTGAGGAGCAGTGGGGAGGCTGTGGGCCAATTAAATAAGAGCGGACAGGCTGGTTCTAGTGAGCAGAGCATCGGGCAATCACAGTTTAATAAAATGAATGTGGAGACAGGTGGGGGTTGTTACTAATGAGGGATGCAGACAGGGGAAACTCCAGGAGAAAGTGTTGGTAGAGATGTGGGGGAAGGGTTGAATCTGGCTAAAAAAGACCCCAAACAAAATCTGTTTTGATGAAGGGCCCCTTTTTGTCCTGTCACGGCCTCTTTGCCCTGCTTTCATCACAGCCAGTGGAGGGAAGCAAATGGGGCATAATAAGACCCTAACGATCAAGCGCAGAGTGTGAAATTAGAAGAAACGTCTTCATTTTCACAGCTTTTCCCCCTGGCTCTTTATGGAGAGTGCTGCAAAAGGGTGGTCATGTGTTTTAAGTACAGCAGGTAGAGGTAACTGTGGTGGTGGATGTCAAGAGAGATTAGGTGGAGGGAATGAGCTGTGCTCAGATGATGACGGAAACAAAAACTCCTCCTCATTGTACCTAGATCCTGATGCATTTGGCAAAAGTTTTCTCTGCAAAAGTCAACAAGCATCGGGATGAGCACGCTGAATAGTGCATTAATAGACCGCAAAATAAGCTCCTTTGCATTTTTGAAAGATTTGGGGTTATTTTTCAAAATTGTTAGACATGAAACTGCTTCAAGAGAAACAAAAACTAATGGTTTTTCACGGTACACATGCTTCCTTCCTCAGAGAAACATCCTCTCATGATGAAAAACCAATGGTGTGAAACTGAACGCGCGACTGGCTCCAAACAAAAACACACTGTTCTGGGTTTTAATTGCTCTCGCTGGGGTCCGGGCTCTAACAATCTTGGGCCAAATGGTGCCAGAAAATAATTTGCAATTTTTGGTTGAACCTGCTGGATGATACTCATTGGTTATGCAACTACAGACTAAAACAAACACTTGGATTTACTTACATGTGACAAGTGATTGCTCAGGTAATGAAGCAGGTTTAAATAAACTATCATGGGATCCTTGAGAATCCGCAACAGCGACACAGGAAAGTACAGTTTAAGCAACCTTTCTAATACCTCTATTGTTAAATAAAGCATGCTAGATTCCAGAAAGGCAATTGCTCTTGTACTGTTCACGGAACAAATATCCGAACATTTATTTTCCTGCCAACTATTGTCAGGCCAGCTATGTTTTCTTAACAAACTATTTACAGGTCCAGTAACTGGTCAGGAGTCTGTGATTTATATTACCCTGGAAAAGCAATACTGAGAGGCAATTATCTTGCACATAAAAAAAAAGTTTGAAGTGAATATACAATACTGTGAACAAAGTCTCGAGCTACACTTCATTTCTTCACATTTTTCTAGGAAAATGAGAAATCGGTGCAACATGCAAAAATAAATGGAAATGCAACAAGAAAAGGAAAACCGGAGTTCATACTCTAACAAGATTTAAAGTCAGTACTCGGTATGACCGCGTTCATTCCACAACGCAGCCTGAACTCTCTTAAACAAGCTTTCTTCTCATGTCTTTAAGTGGTCCTCAGGAATAGTTCTCCAGGCATCCTTTACTGTATTGGCATTGACAATCACTTGCTTTCCTGAACAAAATCTGACGATACATTTCTGCATTGATGAAAGTCCCCAACACCACTTGGTAAAATGCAGCCTCAAACCATGACAGAGCCTCCACCAAGTTTTACACACGGCTGTAGACCCTCACCATTGTAACCTCTCTCCTTACCTCCTCTATGGTTTGAACCACTCCATAAGACCCGTTGCCACTGATTTTCAATTTTGTAATTTGGCATGCTTCACCCTGTTTCTACCTGTTTCCCTTCCTTACGAATGGCTTCTTAAGGCTTAACAGTCACCCGTCTTTTTGGGCCACTTGTGATGACTTCAGCAAACAGTAGTTGCATCGCTCATGTCCGGTGGCAGGAGACTTTCAGATACTGTTCATCTGCTTTGGATAGTATCTTCTCTTGTCCTCCACTCTCCAATTTCTTCAAGTTTTTTTAAGGAACAACACAAGGATATGACAAGTTTTTGGCTAAAAGCTGTGTGGTAATGAAATTGTTGGTGCAAAAACAGAATTTTATGCCCATTAAAGTGTTATTTTTGCTGGGTTTCATAGATTCAGCTAAAGAAACGGGAACAAATAATGTGTGGGAAAAACTATGTGTTTCTGAGGCAGGCTGCTAGTAACAAAGTGCCTAAAGATACAATTTAATTGTTTTTAAATTTTTTTTATGTGTAGACACAACACTGGTTCATCCGTTGAGTTGTTTGTTTTTTTTTCCCCACTAACTATTAAGTGATTTAACAAACAAACAAAAGAAGCATTCCTCTGGAAATGCTCAGGTACAAAGATTGGCAGCTGTCCAAAGGAAGACTTTCAGAAAGCCTGGAGAAGTATTGCTCAAGACCACTTTAAAAAAAAAAATACAAGTAAGGCTGGCAAAATATAAAGAAATGAGGTTTGGCTCAAGACTTTTACACAATACTGTAGACTGTGGATTGGATTATGGCAGGCTGGAGAATCCTGCTCCTCTCCTCTTGCAGTTATTCAAGGCGCTTCAGTTCAGTGAAGCTCGCCGAGAGCGAGGCTCAGAATCGATATCTCTTGTGCCATTTGAGGAGAGAGAAAGAAAAGTTCACCTGACCTGCAGTCCATGTCTCTCCATGACAGTATGTCTCCGCTTTATCTGTAAAGCCAGGCGGAACGCACCAACAAGGGTGAATTATTGACCAGAGTTGCCCCTACAGCTCAGATAATTAACCAAAGACAGCCTTTTGTTTCATTCACAAGACGAAGCAATAAAAAAAATCCAAGGTTTCATACCTCTTCAGACCTTTTGTAGCACCAAATTTTTAAAACTCCACTACACGTACACATTACTTTGAAGATACAAACACAGAAGATATTGTACACTACCTTGGTCTATATTTACGTTGCAACTTAACAGTGACTTTATTTTAACAAGTCCAACAGACACAGATTTTGTTGTAGTGTGCAGCTTATTTGTTGTGCAGTGCAGGTAATATCACACTGCTGTTGGGTTGTTTTGATGAAGTAATAATAGCTCCTTTTTTTTTTTCAAAATGTTTATGATGGATCAAATAACCCCACATTCCCTGTTTCTGAGTTAAAAGAAACTTTTATCCATGTTGTGGCTTTGTATAAGGGCCATATTAAAAAATTATAAGCATAAAAAAGGCAGGTAACGTGCAAAGCATTGCAACAAAAACAACCAATTAAGCGGGGATGTTAAACATTTCAAGGATCCCACCGAGGAAAATCCAGACCAGACGGCAGCGTGACCTTCAGCATGATTGTGCTGTATTTTAACCCGCTTAACCAGCCACCGCCACCCCCACTTTTTAAAGAACAACCACAGTGGTGAGCAGAGAAGTTAACTGGAAAACCAGTTTGGGCCTGAAATGTGACGATCCATTGCCTTTCTCACTGTGATTAAGTAGCCTACATCAGTCTGAACATCATTAACAGGACAAACAATGCTATAGCATGGGCATGAAGCCCTTTTTGGAAACTATGGTCATTATTACAGTTAGAAAGGGAGATTATCCAGGGAATGCTTACAGGCTTGTTGATCACAAGAGAAGCTCCCAAATAAATTTGTGTCCCAAAAAGCACACAAATGTACTTAATTTATACTAGCACATGCCCGTGCTACAATATTGTTTTGGCCTGTTTATGTTGCTCAAACTGATCTAAGCTAAATGACATTGAGAAAGGTAATGGATATGCAGGTGACATTATTGTCAAGAAAAAATATTCAGTCAATATACATGAGAGGATAGTGTCACGAAAGGATGAGATACGTTCTGTAGGTGCGTAAAGGATAAAAAGAGGTCATTTTAGCTGCTAGGTGGTTACCTGGCAACGTGATGGTGTGATAATACGTTATGCATAATTCAACTTTTGTGGTTATAAATTATTAGATGTTCTTGTAAAATAAAATATATTTACATATATGATGCTTAAAGTGTTAAAGGTGCATAAATGCTAAATGGCCAAAGTAGCCCATTGATAGGGAGTTGCTACATAGCATGATGACATCATGATATCTAATATAGATTAAAAAGCTTCAGGGGCCCAAGTTGTACTCAAGTTTGGTTGTTTGCTCCTGATGGTTGAGGACAAAGCCTATGAACTCATCAGGAAACTGCTTCCTGAGGTCACAGGCAGACTTCTATGCAATCTGAAGTCTTTTTACATTACAAAAATGCAGATTTGAGGCACTTCCCTTTTCAGACTCTGAAGCCATATCGGTCTTTTATACTGCTTCTGATTTAGCGACAGATCAATATATGCTTTTGTGCTACATTATTTGAATGTGTTTAGATATTTCTCTTGTTTTTATGCCCCGAAGGAAATAACTTTGCAGGCTAAAGACGACTTTGAGCCAAAGAGCTCCCTCTCACCAGAGCATCACCAGCTGAACAACCATAGTCAAGATCAGTGTTCAAGGACAGCATTTGCTTCTGTCTGTAAAACATGAACCTACAATACCTGTATGGTTATCAAATATGTTAGCTGTTAAGAACGAAAGCCTGAACGCCAAATAATTTTTATAAATCGGTTTTTATGGCCTCTTCTAAATGTAAGGCAGTGTGTTGCTTTACATATATTAGCTTTAAAGGAATTAAAACCAGCAACACTGACACAAAAGCACATTCCAGAATGAAAATGGTTCAAAAACACTGAGAGCGTGGTTTACTTTCAAAACCAGCCTTGTGACGAGACTGCTTCCAAAACTTTCCACAAAAACACGACTGTTATGCCATCGATTTCTCTAGTAGGATTACTGTGCGCTTACAATATATTCAAACTGCAAGTAATACATTCAAGTTGGCAGAAAGTTTCCTTCTGCATCTGTGCAAATGGAGAAACTTAACCAGCATGCAGACAGCCGGTACGTTTGGTGGCTACAAATAGTCGACCACAAATATGCTCTTCAGGACTGCTGTCGATGCAGACAGCTTTCTGATAGATAGTTCTGCTTGGAAAGCACAAGACTTGCTGATGGTCATTACAATCATTCAAAGCGTGTGTGAATGACTGTAAAACTGTTATTTGGGAGACCAGATGAATAATCAAAAACAACTGCTTCTATTACTGCACCCAGCAGCAAGAGCAACTGTAATTGGAGAGATTATTTTACAGCTCTTATATGCCATTTCCACCATTTCATTGATTTAAAGCATGTCATTTTATCACAGACAATCAAAGGAAAATCAATAAAGAAAATATGCATAAATACATTATAGTTAAGTATACAGCTACACAACAGAAATACAGTAGGAAACAGCTTGTTTAACAACCCCCAAACTGGTGGGAATAGTGACACATCGCAGATGAACGCAGCCAGAACTCTCAAATGTTTAAAGTTTCATAGTTTTGACATAACATCTACCTTCTGTTTTATCGCATCTTGTCATTACAGTGTTTGAATTAAACTGATTTAGCTTCGCAGTCCTGAGCCACATAACACATCACCGCTCTATCACTGACAGAAGTAAATAAATTATTCACACAAACAGAGAGAAAGAGACCCAGTGGGAAACTCCCGGGGCACAGTCGAGCCATTTGCAGTTGTGGGAAATCTGTCAGAGCAAGAGTGGCTTCCCTAGAGGGACACGGGACAAATGACACCCACTCTCTGCATTCAATTACTACAAGAGAGGCCATGGGAGCCAAATCCTGCAGGAGACTGGGCTTCACAGAGAGGAGACACTCACCCACACACAGACATAAGTACAACTGTCTGCTGCAGTCAACTCTAATCACCACTGTCCATTGCTAATGTACAACATGTGAAACTAGGAGACCAGTTCCATCTTTTACCCCAGTTCCGTGAAGTTACATGTGGATTACGTTTGCATATTTCTATACATAACTCCAAAAATATAATTTCACAGACTTAATTGTGAATTACAACAAATCAGTGGTCACTTTAAACTCCGGCATCCCAGTGTTTTACAATTTACTCGTTTACGTTTAAACAAAGCACGGCCTGTTGGTTCACCGCACAATTATACGTAAGCAGCCACATTCATATTCCAAAGGAATGCTAAGTTATCTTTGATAAATTACAAGGAAACAAATTTCTTTTACAAACATTTTGAAACATGTGCTGCGTATTATCTTTCTGCAAAAGTGTGCGCTGCGGTGTGTCCCTAAATGACACTAGATATATCCTGGTACAGCACCACATTATGACACATACATAATGACAACCTAACCCACACAGCACCTAATTATGTTCTCCACCGACGCAGGAGACCTCAGCTTTTCTTCCACGGTAGCTGCGTGTGCGCCATGCAGCCATAAGTCTATTTCTAAATGACTACTGTTGTTAGTACTTCAGCGTGGCAATGAAGAGGTCAGGAGGTCTGACCTGATGTTCACACATCTCTCAGCTCCACTTGAGAGGAAAAACCATTGACCGCTTAACCCCGCTCTGCTAGCCCTCTGTTTCATAGCTGATTTTCATTGGGTCAAGAGCTCTGGGTAAGTTTAGCTAAAATACAGCCACGTCAGTTTCTTTGCAGCACATGTCTGGAGCTGTTTAAAGTGTTGCTGAAGTAGATTTATTATTTACATAGTACTATTGTTTTTGTGTGCTCTGTGTACTTGTGTACATTGATCAGTTCTTGACAAAAGTTCAATTCAATTCAATTTTATTTATATAGCACCAAATCACAACAAGAAATCGCCTCAAGGCGCTTTGTATTGTGGGTGAAGACCCTACAATAACACAGAGAAAACCCAACAGTCAAAATGACACCCCTATGAGCAAGCACTTGGCAACAGTGGGAAGGAAAAACTCCCTTTTAACAGGAAGAAACCTCCGGCAGAACCAGGCTCAGGGAGGGGCAGTCATCTGAGGGGAGAGAGACAGGACAAAGTTGCCCAGAGACACAGTCTATCTACTGCATACTGACTGCACCACCTTTCATATGTGGGTGAAGTAAGGCATGGGAAATATATGTCTCAGAATCTGAGAAATTTAGCTAGAAGACACTTCCTAAATGCCACTAGCTAAACTTTGGTTTGGCAGATATTATATTTATTCTTAGTGTTTTTGACATTGCTATCAACAATTATGTGCCTCTCTTGCTTGTTTGGCTCAGGCACAATATACTGTTTGACTGTCATTTTACATAATTAAAAAGGAGAGCTGCCTGGCAACACACAGAGAGGGCCATAAAACTTGATTTACACATGCTGAAGTGTAATATTGTTTCATATAAATCCGGACGATGACGATTTTGTGGCTTTATTTGAAAGAGTTTCTTAAAATAATAATTTGACAGACATTATTCAAGTATCCTGTAAAATAAGAGTAGAATAACAACAACTGCCATAACATTTCTGACTTTCAGTAATATCACACTATTACTTGTTTGTGTTTCCATTGTGTCGCAACATATCACATGCCATGTTAGGATATAGAGTATTTCGTGAAGCAACAGAGAGCAGTGAAAGCCAACTGCTGGTGCGGCACTCTGCTGGATGTTACTGATCCACTAACTAAGCCCATGAAGCCAAGCATATATATGTGTAAGACAATAGCTTCTGTAAAGCACCTCTTGCTGTTATACTGAGAGGGGGAGCAAGCTCTGTTACCACACCTGTTGCCCCGGCCCCTAAGGGATAGGCTATCTCCATCGGCCTCATTCTTTGCTTTCCAATGGCCCGGGCTTTGGCCAAGCTCAGTCACATCATCATAAAGCCTTAGTGGCCACACTGATAAGGCCAAGCTATACCTGATTAAATCCAGGGGCTTAGGGTCTTTACATTTCATCGCACTGCCAATGTGGAGCTTTTCCAAAAGGAGCGATAACTGATTTGGGAAAAATAAGAGCACAAATTGAAAAAAGAAAAGGAAAGCCCTTCTCCTTTCCATAAAATTGAATATAAATTGGAAACAAAAATAACCACAAAATCAGACAGTACACCACATTTAACTGGAAGACATACGCTTATTGAAGAGCTTTGAGGTCCTTAGTTTGATGTTTAGGCTCTAATTTCACTTCACATTGGCAAGCATGAGCATTTTAAATGCATGCACAAAGTTTACAACAGTGACCTTTTCATGTTTCTTTAAATATTCAACTTCTTAGTCTGAAGTTTCCACTTAATATTAAATCTCATTATAAAAAAAAAAAACAACAAAACATGCTGAGTGAATGTTGAGTGAATGTTTCGCTGAATCGAACGTTTTGCAAAGATGAAAGGAAAATGTGATGTAAACTATCTTTGGAGTTCACATTAACTCTCTCTGTGCAGATCGGATCCAGAGCTGGCAGGAGAAAAGGAGACCAGGCATCTTTGTGTTTTGGTATTGATTGTAGAAGTTAGCATGGGAGGAGACAATGTTCCCTCAGGTTGGTGCAGATGAAGCGGTCCTAAATTTTTGCTGCACAGCTTTGAAGTTGTATCATGGAATTGCTGAAGGCCAGCTCTCATTGGTGCATTTTCATTTACTTCTTTTTTTTTTTTCTTTCAGTGCAAAAAGACACAGCATGATGGAGTATAATTCAAACCATCTTTAATACCAACCGCAGAAGCATAAATAATTGAATAAAATCGGCAGAGGTTTTTTGAAACGCACCAGCAAATAAGTCTACAGTGTTTTTCTCCCTGTTTTGGATCCATTCTGAGAAGGCAAAATTTTGTGGTGAAGAAAAAAGTGAAGGAGACTGAGACTCTGGTTTTGGCTGCTTGAAGTGGGCCTGGCTTGCATGTGGCTTGGAGGAACCGATGCCCTGGCAAACCATGTGGAAATACTGCGCATCAAACACCAACAAGGCTCATAACACATTGCTTCCAGTCTGGCATCAGAACACACATATTTAGCTTTAAATTTACAAGGCTTCACTCAAAGTGCTCGCCTGGAACCAGAAAGTTCAGATGAGGCTAAAATGTATATAAAAAAAGTGCTAGCGCTGATTGGCTGTGGAGGCTCACCTGCACGTATATAAAAACAGAGAGCGAGGCTCACCTCCATCAGCACCATCGTTATTTCTCAGTTGCTTTTTTGCAATTTTGTTTATTAATTAATAAGCGGAGCTGCGAGTTACTGGCAGTCCTGTTTTTGATTTTGTTTCTATTAATTTATTTTACTTTAGTTTAATATTAGTTACAGAGAGAAGCCTGAATCCAGCAGCCCAGCACTTGTGTGGTTGGTTCAGGGTCGTCTTCCTCCTGTTTGTTTTAGCCGGGGTTCCCTTATTTGTTTTCCCTCTTTGTAAGCACTTATGTTTGCATTATTAAAGGTTTCTTGAACTAGAGCATTAATATGGCATTTTATAAGTTTCTTTTAAACCACGGATTTAAGGATCATCTTGTCTCTGTTTAACTATTGTTGCATTAGTGAAGACACTGCTTGTGTTACATTGTGTCAATTTGTAGCACTTGGTTTTTTTTTATTTTTGGATTTTTTTCCCCGCGCTTTTCACTTTTGAGTGACTGTGGGATTTATCTGAATTGTTGATGTAAGTTCAGAACTTTATTTGGAGACTCTGATGAGGCCATGTTTTTTCTCTTCTCGGCTGATTGTGTACGAGGCTAACTTCAGACCCCTCTCCTGTGGAACCAGCTCCCAGTTTGGATTCAGGAGACAGACACCCTCTCAACTTTTACAATTAGACTCTAAACTTTCCTTTTTTGATAAAGCTTATAGTTTGGGTTGGATCAGGTGACCCTGAACCGCCCCTGCAGCCATCGCGCTATAGGCTCAGACTGCTCCGGGACTTGTAACATGCTCAGCATTTCTGCTCTACTCACCACTTTTCACTCCCAAGGTGTTTATATATCACTGCAGCATGTCATTAAAATTTGCCTTCTCTCTGCCATAGTTTCTGTTCTGTCCTGTCTGCCTGTGCTCTCCTTTTTCTCTTCTCTTTCTCCTCACCCCCTCAACCAGTCGGTTTTGTCCTCTATAGTTGATCAATTTAATCGGGACATTAAAGATCATTTGTTGGCTATTGGTGCTCATTTTTCTGTGTCTCTCCAAGCAATCAAATCGGAACTACGGACTACGGTGGTATGAATATTTAAATGCTGGGATAAAAATGTACAACGTTCACCACAAGTGTTCAGACTTTGTTACTTCTCTCTGCAGAGCAGGCGGACTTCACTGCTTGATCTTTGGCCTTAGAGTGAGAAGCAAAAACCCTGGCTACCATCATAAAACAAAGCTTTCATGGGAGACTGAGCAAATAAGAAAAATTTAAAGCGTTTAAACAATTAACCTTATCCAATTTTAAACAATGGATAGAGGTACTAAGTACAATGGGAAGCAATTGAGGGTTATTCACAGAATAGCTGGGAGGGGAGATCTATTTAATAAAGAATTGGGCCAATTCCTTGTTCTGTTTTTTTTTTTTTAAATTCCCTGGATTTAAATGTTATTGCGAACTGCAGCCTTTTCTATTTAGCTCTTTCAAAAAGAGTGCTATACAACATACTATATGACATTTAGATAACTGTAAAGGTGCGACTGCTATTTCAATCTAAAAGTATGACCAAAAAGAATATTAAAAAAAAAGAGAAAGTTAAGAGGAACAAAAAGAGGGCCACCACAAACCTCGTCTTTGCCGCAGTGAATGCAAACACTTAAATAATACCTTGAACTAAACCTTCACTGTCAGAAGACAGCATGAAGGAGAAGTAGGTACTTACACTGTTGTCACTTGACCCTGACACAGGGTAGACGGTCCAGCCGAGCTCCGCCGTGGCTGTGGTGGAGTCCATGAGTGTCTCTGTGGAGAGCCATAAGAAGAGATGGTCGTCAGATAATATTACTGCGGCTGGATATGAAATGCTTGAGTAATACAAACATTTTAAGGGGAAGTCTGAAGTATGAGATGTCATAAAGTATTGTAATGTCTACTGAAACTTCTGAATGTTTTTGAAATATTCAGAAAGAATTGTTAATATGTGAAAAAAAAAATTCCAAATTCAAATCAACACATTTGTAAAGAGTGCACTCCAATTACTGGTTATTATCTACAAAGGCAGAGACAACTAAAGTGATACTGGGAAAAAAATAAGCATTTAGGCATTTCTGGTTAATTCTAATTCTCCCATGATGATTTCCTGCCCCTTCACTGTTCTTTTTATTTTTCTTATATTTTTTGTATTGAAATGAATCCAATGTTTTATTGCTTATTTTTGGGGGTTTTTCTGACATTTCACTGATTAAACACTTATATTAAATATGAGAAAGATTGCTGCGGGTTTTATAACAGGTCGGCAGAGCCGTGGCATTATTTATACAGCTTTACAGAGAAAAAAAACCCACCGACAAAATCTCCACGATGCAGAACAGAGCCTGCACTCTAGATATGGATTAGCTGGGGGAGAGAAACAACTCTGGTAATTGGGGTCAAAGAGGAATGTGCCTCCTATCTGTCATGAGGTCCTCTGTGCCACACATTCCTCTAGCATGGCCCAACTGTCGGTCATATGCTTACTGAGCCATTCGCACTGTCAACCCCCCCCCCATTTGCTCCTTCTTCTTAATCTCTGTCCCCATGCCCTCACGCCTGCTTTTCCACAACTTCCCCTCACTTGTGCCACACTCTTTAACAGAGGGCAGGTCTAATGAATTTCTTCTGCTCATTACGCCTGTGTCTGCCTTGTAGACTTGGTGTTGAACTGCAGCAGATGGAGAGACCATTCATCAGGTTCGAGGCGTCAGCTGCAAGTCCAAAATGCCACAGAGGGATTTAGAAGCCCCCCTGACAAACATGGCTACTAAGCTTAACATAAGTCACAGCCAGCGATTGTTATGCAGGCCCAGTAGACAACTGCATGCTGTGGCTCTTCATTATTATTGTTCAATGGACTGAGGGACTAGGCACTAAAAGCGTGGGTTAATTAAAAGTAGAGTCAAGCTTAGATAAAATATGGTTTGTTTGTTTTTTAAAAAAAGATTAATTATTTTTTTACAGGTAATGAGTGAATGAAATCAAAGGCGGAGAGGATCTCTGTCTCTCAGGATTTTGTTCAACTCTGTGCATGCTCAGCTCTGTACCAGCCTGCAAGATATTTCAGAGACTTAAAGTTGTTTCATAACCCTGGATTTCCTCTCATTTTTATTCCAGCGAACGCAGCGGCTTTTAATTAACAGGTTCCACACACACTGGTTTATTTCAGGGCCTTGTGCTGACTTTCAGCATCTCGCCAGCACTCAGAAGACATAATACCAGATTTCACATCCTATTCAGTTATCACAAAGCCCAAATCTTATAATTAGGCAGATGAGACTGCAATCGAGCATCTATTGATAACCTTGTGTGTGACTCAGAGCCGAGCAGTCTACATGGGTGTTAGGCAGCGAAATGGTAATTATCCCCCATAATGATAACGATAATTAGTGGAGAGTAAAGTGAGAATAATGAACCCCCTCTGTGGTGGTTAGGGAGTGTTGTGGGGAACAGGGAGAAAATTTCCCCAGGAATGTGACACTCCATCCTCTTCTCCAGCCTCATCTTTCTCTTTTTCTGTCTGTGGGCACATTCTCTTTCTTTTCTCTTGCTCCATTTTTTTTGCTCCTCAGTAACCCTACCTTCACACTTTCTACCGTTTTATTCCTTCTCAGCTCTTTCACTTTATTCTCTCACAGCAGACCGCCTCTCAATCCCTTCTTCTACGCTCTGTCTCTCCAGCTATCAGTAGCCCACATGCTGGAAAAGGAGCGCCTCTCCCTGAAAGACTGATCACTTTTCTTCCTCCTGCTGTCTACACTCCAGTCCACGGCAGCCACACCGATTCATTACCTCCCGCGGAGCAGAGCGGCGCATAGCTCACCGCTGTCAGCCACTGCCTCGTTTTCAGTGTGAAACCCCAGCTGTGGCAGAGCATGGCTGCCCAGCACGACTTGTTGGCCATCAATCAGGAAGAGGACATGGTACAGAGGTTCTCGTCTAAATCCAGCCACAGGAATCACTTATTTTGGTTTGTTCTCGTGGACACTTGTTTACAGTGTGAGGATTTGAATTTTGACACTCATGGGAATGGCACTGATGTACTGATATCGAGCTACCGCTGGCCCATCTGGTTGCTAATATGATCATCCGTCTGCTCTATCTGGGTTTTTCCTGGCTCAGAACGGGCCTGTTGGGGAGTGAGGTGGCACTCAGTCATGTAAACGGTCCACATACAGTAAAGGGCTGCTTGCAGACAGACTGTGTTTTGAATTGTGCATTTTCCTGCTTTTTCCTAACTATTTAAAATAACAAAAAATGCTAATTAATTGAAATGCCAATTAATAAAATGCCATCAGCTGCCAGTGCTACTCCTCATCCTCCTGGTACTAAAATCTTTAGGTGGCACAGCAGGTCTCGGTAGATCTTAATGGGGTGCATACGAGCCCTGGAGACTTTATCCATATCAATTCAAAAGCAAACAGCTAAGTAAGATCCAGGGATAAGAAATGCTAAAATCATAATAAGTGTAAATCACTGAGAATACTGTCACTTTCTGTGATTGGCATCACTATGGTAAGAACTAACTCATCCGAGGTTTTGATAGATGCAGCTATGGCATCAATTTGAACATCCTAGGTCACATCTCACAAGATTTTCAGAAAATTTGATCTCTGACTGAGATTCTGAGATTCAAACTTGTCCGAGATTTTTAGTAGATGCATCTATGGTGTGAATTTAGGTCACATCGTCCTCAAATTATCACGTTCACAAAGCTGAAAGCTGGCCGCCTGTCCACCCGCCCACCCGGAGGGTTGACTACAATACCCCATGAGACTTTTTTAGGCTGAGGGGGTAAAAACATATTGCAATGCTGTGCCTTCGGCTCTGGCTAAAACCTCAAAAATCCCCCTGTGGAGAGAAAAACCTGCTATAAATAAAGAGGTGCAGGCCTATGATGACTGTCAACAAACCCCCAAAAAGGGGGAAAAAGGAAACAGGTCTCAGAGAAGTACATAATCTGGTACTTTTCAGGTAGAGCAAGTTTTATTAAAGGCCTTTAATTACTTGAGCAACATGATGATTTAAAATGCCTAACAGACCTCACAGGACTTCCATTAGGGCTTTACTAGAAAAAACAGATTAATGACACATGGTGCTCATATTACATTGGTAGTCTAGATTACCTGTCTGTCAACTAAGGTATATTTGAAACACATGTGTTAAATAATGACTATAATGAAAGACTTTTAATAAAGCATTTCTCTTTGCTGTGTGTAAGTGAAGAGTATGTTTTTTTTCACCCTAAGGTGGCCAAGCACTAGAATTGTGTTTTTTGTGATTGTTGCTGTTGTTGTAATCGTTTTTGTATATAAACTTTATGGACTTTTTAAAAAAAATTTTATTTGTGAAAGCTGCATATAAAATTTTTAGCTTGCTCAGGACTCTTATTGTTTTAATTCGTAAAAAAAGCAAGAAAAAAAAAGACGCAGATCTCAAACTGTACTGGATTTGCCCAACACCACAATCTGCCGTTCAGAAGGACACGCAGCGCTCTGAGATCTGACGACAAACTGCAGCCTCTCAATTTCCCACTTACAGCAGAGAGTGTCTTTGTATTGTTTGCGCGGCAGCTGAGCGATGCAGCTCGTGGGAAAATGGACTCAGTGTTTGGCGGTCAAAGACGGCCGCAATATTTCACCGTAACAAAGAAACGCTTTCAAATATGAAGCATTAACGTGCAAACCTTTCTTAAATCACAGACGGCAATAACAATCTGACAGTAAATATTTAAAGGTTGGATGTCTTTTTATTTCTCCCTATTTTAAACCTGATACCCTTGACTGTGGAGGGTACTATGAATATGCAATGAGACCTAGGAATCTAAGAAAAGCCTACCAGGCTGAGAGTGCTTCCTCCAACACTTCCTGAGACTAAGGAGAGAGTTTAGTGCTGATCTGAGAGAGAGCTCTCCAGTGAGAGGCTGTCTGAAGTGACAGGCCGGGGGGGGGGGGCAGCGGTACTATAACAACACTCTTCTTCTCTAAGAGGGGTCAATGCTGCATCTCAGCTTTCTAAAGAAAGCAGCAGCATTTTCAATGAGGGATACAGAGAAGAGCTGTTCACAGAAAAGACCTCAGCTGAAACAACCGCTGCAAGGAAGAAAATAAACATTTTGAACATGCAAATGTGTACTGAAAACTTCAGACTGATAAGTGATCTAGTGTATACGCTGTTGTGTTCAAGTGCTAATGAGTGAGAGACATAAATGAGATCACTGATATCATTATAATTTACCGTGTGAGATCTTTTCGTGCAGGCCGCACAAATAGCGGTTTGGTTCTTTCCCTTTTCTCCTTCTCAGCATTTGCGGTTGGTTTGCACTAGTTGGTGACCATTCGTGATTTGGCCGAAGGGCATAGAAATGTTTTGACAGATGGAAGACCAATTAGTTAGAGGTGACAGACAGAATTCCACAGGCTGAGTGATGGATGGCTCTGCTGCCTAAAGGTAATCTCTGAATTGAACCTGTACACCTTTTCTCAGGGCAGGTAACACAAAGAGCGCAGCTATTCAAACAGAAAGGCATCCCTTGGCTTTCAATCACAAACAAGTACATAGTGCGCATGCTGTTACATGCTCATGTGTAATTATATAGTGAGATATATCTCCTTCACTTTCTTTTGGCAGCATGAAGAACCCAATTTGACAAATTGCATTGCAGCTCATTGCATCACTGTTAAAGAAAAAAGAAAAAAAAACTGCACAGAAATGAGTTTGACATGGTAGCTTTAAGCAGAATCAAACAGAATATACAGATTTCTCTTTCAAACAAACTCGCCTATATTTAGGCCCTTTAGGTTTAATGAGAGTATTCTGAAGAAGCAACTGACCTCTAAAAACAACATGAAGCAGCTTGGAAGCATGCCTCTGCTTTCTATGGAACAAATCCCTCAACGTTCAATTCAACACTGACATAAACCACATATGGCCCTTTCCACTGCTGTGATAATGTTATCTAACAAAGCTGAAGCGCAGCTAAACACTCTCCCCATAAAATCCACACTGTGCAAAGTTCCATTTAACCACTGCTGAATTCTGCATGTGTATCACTTTCTACTACACTGAACACCTGAAACCACAATATTTAATGGGAAATGCGGGCAGATTGTAGTGGGTACTCCAGTTGTAGAGTAACATGAGCAAGCTGTTCATTGTGCTAAAAACAGAATCCTATAGAGTGGACCCAGCACGGAAATCTACCCAGATTAAGGAGAAAGGCAATGATATACCCCTGAGGGAGTCACTGCTAGTGCAGAGACATGATTCATAGCTTTAATGATGGACAGGGCTACTGTATGGCCTGTTGGAAATAATAACAGTCTGTTTCATTTAGAAGTAGGAAGTGGATGGAGCCCCTGGTCTAGAGCGACTAGCTCAACTCATCTGTCAGCACAAGCTGGGCCCATTAAAAGGTACAGTGGAGCTCCCACCACTGTCACACAACAGCTTATCCCTGTGTGCTAAATGAATTCTTAATCCCACTTTCACAATGAAACAGGCTTTGTGGACCACGCGGTACAGACCCATACACCAGAATTACAGCTTTTCTTTTCCTCCCAAGTGTCCAAGGCAAACTGGCATGCAGCCCTGGGTATACAGGTATGTGACTAGTGAGACATCATATCAGAGATTTATAGGGTGTCGAAATTACTAATGGGTCAGAGAAAAGATTCAGAATTTGGATGATGGTGATGCAGGTTTTTTTTTTTTTAGGGCCAAGTGTGGCAGAAACATAGACTGTATGTATAAAATGGACACTGTGACGGGTAGCTGGTTTCGGAAGCCTCAAAGTTAGCATTTTGAAGGCCGACATGTTAATATTTTTGCAGCAAGAAGTTACCTTACTTGGACGACAGCGATGACAACTGTAAACCATAAACACAGATATGCTAATTAGTGCTATGTAACAGACTAACAAAACACTAGAATTTTTTATGGATGCACTACTATACAGCAAAACATATAATTTATTAAATAATTATATAAAATAATTTAAATACGGATTTAACAGCAAAAACATGCTGGAGAGGTCCAGTTCACTGACTCTAATTAGAGGCGGTTAGCCCCCTAGCTCCAGTGTCCAAACGGACAACTTAATAATAAAAAAGAATTAACCCACCTTACAATTTTTATGAAGGGGGAAACTATCCATAGCAGCCAAAAACATTTTTTTGTAATATGCTGTAAAGATTCTTTTTAGTGCTGTAAAAAGTGGTCATTTTAGCGTGGGATCAACTTGACTTTGAAGTCAGCCTCAGGTGGCCATTAGAAGAACTACAGTTTGATGCTCTTTCTGCTTTGGCTTCATTTTTCAACCTTGGAGGTCACCACCATCACCACCACTGGGGTAGGACCCAAAATTCAGTCCCACTCCATCAAGGATGCAGAGCATTGGGCTTTCCAAGGCAGAGAAAGATGAGGGAGGAAGCTGGGCAGTTGATTTTGGCAGAGCACGGTGCAGAGTGAAATATAGTACAACACACACAAACACCAACACACAGAAAGGAGAGCACTCTCAGAGCACTAATGGTTGACAGAATGATACAGCATGGCATTCCCAGGAGGCCTAAAGCAGGATGTACGACAGTAATCCTTACACAGCCAAGCTGTGTTATCAGTCAGTGTAACTTAACTTGTCAGCAATGCCATGGGACAACAGCCAGAAACAAATGTAAGCGACGCAAAAACTGTGACTTGACGTATGTCAGGTTCTCGAACAGCCTGCCATTAGCAAACTTGGTATCTCATGTTTTTTTTTGTGATGACAGAAAACAACTTAAGATCATTTGTAACGTAATCAGATACTATACAGGTTGCAGGATTTTCCTACATACTTTGCCCATGTATTTTCTTACTTACTTAAGGTAAACAAGTAAAGTAGCATGGAAACATGGCAAAATTGCTGTCTATACAAATAAATGCATGGCCCTGCTTGTAAAACTTTTACTATAAATATAATAAGTATCACATTGTGAGGTTTTATGTTACTAGGCTTCCAAGTTTCTAGAACTTTTTGTTGGATGGATAGTCAAAAGAAGTCCTATTTTCTCTTAGAATATATTCACTGGGAAACTTTCCAAACTAGTCAACTTGCAATCATTTAACAACTGCCATCATCCAATTTTCCCTTTGATTACAATACTACGGTCCAGTCATGCGAAAGCACAAATTTTCTTACAGTACATCAGATTATGTTTTTGCTGTTAGTGACACTGTAGGTGCATCATTACGAAAGTTTTACCTGTAAAAAGCTCAGTTATGTATGACACCATATTTCATGGCAGAGACACGTCAATCAAAGCAATAAACTGTAAGCAGGAACGGTCACCTGGCCTCACATAATCTGCATGAAAGAAACCTGGCTAATAACACACGCTTGAGGATTTATTAGTACGCTTTCCATATTTCCCAAAATGCCTGACGCTCCAAGAAGACCTGTTTAAGCAATCGGTACATTTCAAAATTTGCAGCGGAAAAATTCCGTAAAAGTGGCTTCACCGTTTTATAAGCAGCAGCTGAAGTGAACATGTGTATGACTCCAAAAAAAAAAAAAAAAAAAGAGGCCTGGTGACGTTCCTCTCTAACCAGCCCGTCGTTTAAAGTGTTGTACGAGCACTCTGATGTTCATCTGTGCGTGTGTCTGAAATACCTGCAGCAAAGCTAGACAGGGATGCACAAATCACCTTTCATCAAAGCGACAGCTTTTCAGAAACCGCTAATAATTGACTTGATGGAAATAATCATCACCAGCTTCCCACACCTTGCCTACAAGCCATTAGTCAATGCTCATGAAAGTTTTCTCTCTTACTGCTTTCTTTTTTTGATCTTCCTAGAGGCCTCGCGTATCATGATATGTTTGTATTAATCCAAGAGACGAGATCTTCCCCCTCAGCTTATATTCACAGTGCGGGAGCAGAGGGACCAATTTCCCCTCCTAATTTGTCCTACATGCGATGAGGTCTGAGGCAGTCAAGGGACCAGCGATCTCACATGCCAACCATTTGATTGGCGGCTCTGGCAAAAATGGGAGAAATATGATGCAAGAAAAAGTGTTATGGAGATTAAACACAAGGAGAAATCCCCAGAGTTCAACTTCCGGTTGAAAAGGAAGCGAATGTTTAGTACGTTAGGTGTGTTTGTATGAAAGCGAGGCAGGTACCTCTTTTTATTGTGCTGGCCTGTCCTTGCTTAGCTGATAAAAGGATTCTACTATGCATTACGAGACAAGTCAAGTCATTAAAGTCTGGCAAACAAATTTAGTTTACAACCTATTCTACATTCTTTTAAAGACTGTTGTCCTTTGAAAGTTGCTTTAAAGCCAGTTGTAAATTCCTGTGCAGGGGCTCTGGATCCTTATCATTTGAGGTTTGGTGATAAAGTTCTTTTAAGATTCAGAGCTGGATTTTGGCCACCAACTAATTAGCATAATTGAACAATACAGTTGGCAGTGTTTATAGTAACTCTGAAGCCCCTACGATGATATTTTTAATGTTCCCAAATAAATTCCCAATAAACTGAACAGTTCGGACTACCGGATGGATAAAGGTTTAATGGGGATTACCCCGTGAATTAGAAAATGGAGATGTGCAAGGCAGTGGCATCGGTTTTCTGATATTCACAAATAAACATTTCCCTTCAGTAAACACCTTGATTAAAGCCCCTATCCAGAAATATCATGACAGCTCCGCAAATGACGACTGGCAACTGCAGCACAAGCCTGACAAGTTGGTTTTGGCGCCTCTCGGATATCAGAGCGTGTCTCAAAAACACCTCAGATTCCACGCTTTCCCTTTTTTTAGCTACTCGTTTGATTTCTGGGTCAAGTACTGGGGGAGAAAGCAAAAAGACCCCTAAGACTTTGTTGCGTTTAATGATAAATGCGGCTCATCTGGAGCTGTAAATGTTTCACGTTACCTAAATAAATGAGTAGCTTTTCCTTGCTGCAAAACAGTATTTGGCACAGGCTAAGTTGTGATTACAAGCAATCAAGGACGCAAACAGGAAGCCTAATCGGCGGAGAAGTTAGTTACAAACTAAAGCAGTAACATTTAATGATTTGAAATCAACTGCGCCAAGCAGAGTCTGAAAACACAGCAAAGCTCTGAATTTGTTTAAGAAACATACCAGGTTTCTGTGCCTCTCCTTTGATAGTTCATGTACTGAGCGCTATTGAATGACCGAGGGCACTGCTTGCAAGAAGTGGCCTTGCACTCTCTACACAAAAAAGACTCTAACGCGCTCTCTGTATGACACATCTAATATTCATCAACACCTCCATTCATCATCAGATGTGTTTACATTGATTGATAATTGTTAAGTAGCTTTGGAAATATGAAGAATTTCCTGGAACCAAACTGATTGTGCCTAACTGTAGCCGGAGTGCTAACTGCCACAGTAACATAAAGCATTTAGATACCTTTTCTATTAGTCCACAACCTCTGCTATATCAAAGCATGCAAATATTATAATTGGCAGTTATATAGAATCTTTTCTCTTTTTTTATATTAAGATATGAAATCTGAAGTTGGCGTGCTACTGTGTGAACCTGCTTGTGCATGCTGCCTTGAATTGACTAGAATTCAAGACTGTGTTCGTGCACGTCAGTGGATCCACACACCTGGGAATCGATAAATAAATCAAAATAACTACGACTGGGAAAAAAAAACATGGCATCGTCAAAAATCTCATTCAACCAAATCTGCCCTTTTCCATCCAGAGTTTTTTCTGTTAAGCTTCCAGGTCCATTTCATGATGTCTACGTGTCATTTGAAGGAATTTGAACAGTGTTATTGATGTGTGAGAGGTCAAACTAGGGAAGCTGATCTCTTGCCAGTCAATACAGCCTGTCTGCCAAGAAAGTCATCAGATTAGACTTTCTCTGTCTGGGCAGATATTGCTGCCTCCTTCCCCTGCTCCCTTCCACATGCACACACACAGACAGACCCACACACCGCCCAGATCCCATGCTAGTTAATCAATTGCACGGTGTACTAAGCCAATATATTTTCTCACTCCTTTGTTGCTAATGTTATGGAAAGAATAATACTTAAGATAAGAGGCTTTAAATAATGTACGCACATTAAAAAGTGATGAGGTAGGTGCAGAAAAAGAAAATGCTCTATGCGGCTGAGCAACTTGCAATAAAATGGCACTGTTAAGGATGCTACAAACCCGTCACGGTGGAAGAGGGAGGGTAGATGTAAGAGTGTAATGTATATTAATGGGTATCTTTATTTGTGTTTTACAAGGCCTGCTGCCATGTACGAAGGGTAAAAGAAGAGTAATGATTTATTCCCTTTTAGCAGAACACCAAAGACTCCCTGTTTGCAATTTTCCCAATTTATATTTCTTTCCCTCTCTCGCATTTTTTCTTCTCCCCTTTCCACCTTCTGTCCTCGCTTCCTGTTTCCTACAGTCCACCTCATCTCAACGCCATCATCCCATCGCCACTCTAGGTCATAGGTACTGTTTCCTCCCTGCTACCGCCTGCCATTGCTTTATCACCTCCACAGTAGACATGTATTATCAGCTCTAAACCCCCACACTCTATGACCCAGAGAGAAGGAAAGTGTACCTTATGTAACAACCATAACTGTTTAACTATCACCACCACTGTCTGTTCCCATCCTGCTTTTCCTGATGAGGACCACACATTTCATGGAAGAGCAAGGCAAGGCATACTGGTGGATTCCAGGCCTGTGAGCTAGCTCCTCTCCCTCTCTGGCTGTGGAGGAAGTTATGGTGGGGTCACAACCCCCTGAAGGTCTTATAAAGCAGAGAATGGGAGGCAGTGGAAGGCAGTACCTCAGCCATATACCTTCCTGCCTGCCTGCTTCACTGCCGGGACCATTACTGCATCCAATCACGCAGACACAGAGCAACAACAGGCCACAGAATAACCCAAATATCACTTACGCTCAGGCACCCCTAAAGCCCCAGCAATCAACATCCTCTTAATCAACGACTGCACGGCACAATGAAAATTGTGTTGCCCAACCATTAAGGCACCTTAAGGACTTACTGTTAGTCAAACTACCATACACTGGGAGATATTGGATACCAGTGGAGCACAAACACAGAGCTAATGGTTTCACGGTGGTCAGCTGTGAAAGAAGACAGAAGATGAATAAGAGAACGGGAGAGTAAAGGGGGAAAGGGAGAGAAAAGACGGAGGGGATTTACGGAAAGCAGGACACTGCTACCTTGGAGACAGTTTATATGAGACAAAAGCCTCTTCCCTGACCTGTGCTGGTCCTCAGTCAGTGTACCCTTCATTTGAAATAAGGGCCAGCCAGAGCATATTGAATTGCTTAAAGTGGATTTTTAAAGAAACTCAAAGTCTCAAAGGTCTACTACTATTTCACAAAAGTGTCAAGAAGTTAAAATACAAGTACAAGAACACAGTGATACATTTTACGTATCGTTTTAATTTATAATAATTAACTTGAGTCCTTGTTCAAAACAACTTTACAGGCAGACTCTTCAGTATTTTATAGGGAGGGCTCTCTGCAGCAAAACGGCACGATGTCCTTGAGAATTTGTCCCATTAATAGAAATCTGTAGTTCCTAAAAGGGAATTTAGACTTCTTTGGGGTCAGACACGAGTCACACAGTTATTTATTTTTTTTAGCCCTGCAAGTTGTTCAAAGCATAGCCGGTGGTTACTTTAAAGAGAAAGGTTGTTAAAAGGTATTTTGCCCAAATGTAAACTAGTTACGGACAACGGAGCAAATATTGAGAAAGAAAAAAAACAACAACCTCTCTCATTCTATTTGGCCATCTAATTAAAATCTCATTTTCCACAGCAAATGTGCCAATACAGCTCAGACTAAAGCAAAGATACTTTGCTTTTAAAAATTCCCCTATTAAGGTTTTTAGTACTGGCACAGCAAGTTGGCTTACTATATCTGTCATGTGGCATTATGTCGGGAAGAGGAAGGTGTAGGCCAGACTTGGCCTTTTGCCTATAAACTTGGATAAATGCTTGCATTACAACCTGCAACATAAACAGACGGTGTCTGGCTCAAGTTAAATCCAGAGATGCTTTGTGGCTTTCTGTGGAATGCAAAGTCCTTCTCCGCTCTGAAGACGTGAAGCCTCCTTTTGTTTATTCTCTAGCCATTACAGCCACTTAGCCTGACAGAGTACTTTGTTTCCCTTATCTCCTCAACAGCTAAAAACGCGTAAGTGTTTTCAGCGTCTGTTCAACCTTGGGTTTAACTTCTATCACCATGTTTGCTTGTGACATTACCTGGAAGACAGATTGCTTCTGAGCGAGCGATCTTTTAAAAAAAAAAAAATATGATGGCAAGTTTCTTTATGTGAGAAGCTTTATGGTTCATTCAAACAGGAAAAAGACAAAAGGCATATTTGAGTGCCAAGTGCTGCCTCTGACAGTTGAGCACAGGAGTAAGACATCCAAACAGAGCTTGTGCTGACTAACAGCAGCAGATAGTGCTGCCTAGGAGTACGTCAAGGGAGAAGAACGTGTTGCTGTTTGAGTGATTCTACTGATATTCAAAGCCAAGAACCAAAAGCCTTTTTAACAAACCAGAGCAACTGCTGTGTCTACGCAGGTTAGAACATAACAGTTCCAGCATTTCATTAACAGTAAAGGCCAATTCCTGCTTTCTGCAGCCATGTGTCTGTAATAGTCATGTGGGTTTGTATGATGTAAAGTCTGGCATCTTCCCAAGTCTCCAAGGATGTCCAAGGCTCAGCACACTCCATTCAGCTCACGTCAACGCGCAGCCCAAAGTTTGTGACCGTGTGGACGGTCTGCACTGCAAGCACCCGAAAAAATAAAAAGGATCCTTACTTCGAGGAAAGGCTGTGTCAGGACTTTTCCCATTAGCTGCACTTCAATAATTCACCATTAAAAGAGCACGAGAATACACAGATGATGTCAAACTGAGCAGAAAACAGAAAACAGGTGCCACGACTAGCTGTTGTGCTCGGGGCAGAAAAACGGCAATCTCCAGCTCCAGGCCGTGCCAGTGCTTGGCACCTCTCAGGGATAAACACAGACACAATCCTAGAGCCCAGTCTCAAACTAGCTGTCATACCTTGCAGGGTGAAGCCTGTAGCTAAAAGGCATCAAGTCTCAGCAACCACCACCCTTTCAGAAACATCCACAGGAGCCCTGTATGCTCTTCTGTAACTCATCTATAAGCAAACTGGCACGTGTCCTGTTATATGAACTGAGATGCATGCATGCACAGAGAACTGAAAAAGTTTCTTTTAATAAAAATTTGAAGGACTGGATGGCCTCCAGTCCTTCAAGTCAAGATAACATTATGTATAAGCCAGTAATAAAGGAACAGGTTATCAGAAGTGGAAAAAACCTGTTGAGCTACTTGATCACAGACAATACTCTCTCAACAATCAGGTATTCAAACCCCAAATATGCCACAGAAAAGATTAAATACCTTTATAAACTTTGTCAGCAGGGTTGCATAGTAACAGCTAGAGCCAAGGTTGTTACAGCTGGTTTTGTTTTGACTGTAAGTGTTAAAATTAAATCTCATTCTGTCCCCAAAAACAAAAACAAAATCTAAAACATATGAATATCTTATGTTCCCCAGAAACCACTTTATTTATCAATTTAACCAAATTAAGCCCATAACGGCTTCACTTCATCTCATTCAAAAACACATCATTGAGGGGACTTCTATGCAGCCTGTCTTCATAGCTTTAATAGAAGAAAGGGAATGAGCAGGAAATAAAAATGTCACACAAGTGAAAGTGTTATATTTCAAACTGAAATATGATGACGGGTGTTTCGAGGGGCTTTGAAAGTAGAGAGGTAAAGTGGGTGTGAGCACCTACATGCGATGGAATATCCAGTGTGTGCATGCGAAGATGGATGACAAAGAAAAAAAAACAACCTAAAGTTTATTATTAAGGCCAGAGCAGCTTCAGTGTTCCCTTTCAAAATCCTTTAAAATTCTGCTGGAGCATTGGAACAACATTCTTCCACAAAAGTAATTCCCTCCTTGGATGTGGTGATGGCAGTGGAGGAGAATCCAGACAAACACATCAGGCCAAGATCCCCACTCTGGTGACTTCAAAAGTGCTCCAATCACTCCCATGACCACGAGGTATAAAATCAAGCGCCTAGCATCATGCAGACTAGGAGCTCAGTGAATTGAAGCGGGGTACCCGTGCAACAATTCCAGTCATGAAATTTCCTCGCTAATAAATATTCCAACTGTCAGCAGAATTATAACAATGTGGAAGCAATTGGGAACGACTGCAACTCAGCCGCGAAGTGGTAGGCCACGTAAAATCACAGAGCGGGGTCAGCAGATGCATAGTGCACGGAGGTCGCCATCTTTCTGCAATGTCAATCGCTACAAACCTCCTAAACTTCATGTGGCCTTCAGATTAGCTCAAGAACAGTGCATAGAGAGATTCATGGAATGGGCTTCCATGACAAAGCAGCTGCATCCAAGCCTTACATCACCAAGCGCAATACAAAGTGTCAAACGCAGTGGCGTAAAACATGCCGCCACTGGACCCTAGAGCAGTGGAGACATGCTCTCTGGAGTGATGGATCACACTACTCCATCTGGCAATCCAATGGATGAGTCTGAGTTTGATGGTTGCCAGGAGAACGGTACTTGTCTGACTGCATTGTGCCGAGTGTACGGAATGGTGGAGGGGGGGGGATTATGGTGTGGGACTTACAGGAGTTGGGCTCGGCGCCTTAGTTCCAGTGAAAGGAACTCTTAATGCTTCAGCATACCAAGACATTTTGGACAATTTCATGCTCCCAACTTTGTGGGGACAGTTTGGGGATGGCCCCTTCCTGTTCCAACATCACTGCACACCAGTGCACAAAGCAGGTCCATAAACACATGGATGATCCAGTTTAGTGTGGAAGAACTTGACTGGCCTACACAGAGTCCTGACCTCAACCTGACAGAACACCTTTGGGATGAACTAGAGTGGAGACTGTGAGCCATGCCTTCTCATCCAACATCAGTGTCTGACCTCACGGATGCGCTTCTGGAAGAATGGTCAAAGATTCCCATAAACACTCCTAAACCTTGTGGAAAGCCTTCCCAGAAGAGTTGAAGCTGTTATAGCTGCAAAGGGTGGGCCGACATCACATTAAACCCTATGGATTAAGAATGGGATGTCACTCGAGTACATATGCGTGTGAAGGCAGACAAGTGGATATTTCTGACAATATAGTGTACAGATATGTGTGTGTGTGTGTGTGTGTGTGTGTGTGTGCGTGCGTGCATGTGTGTGTGTCGGTGTGGCATCAACTCAACTTTAAATATCTTTCATATTTTGGATCAGCTTGAAGTTATTATGTGATAATGTGCTTCAAAGAACAATGCAACTTTAAATTAGTATAATGTGTTATGTGTATTTGTCTTTTGTTTACGTGTGTTTTGCTGTATATCTGCACATCATTTGTTTAAATTACACTTTTTTGACACGTGCCATTGTACTTGATGTAAATTTGCACTTCTGCTAAAATCTGGCATGTTTGCAATTTATAATTTCAAACTGATGTCCACTAGCATGCACTGTCCCTGCAAAACACATGAAATCAGAACAGCATGTTCTGTACACACTTCACTTCTGGAAACTTTTTAATGTAATCATTAAAAAAAAAAGAGGCATCAACAGGTACCAGGGCTGAACATTGAAGACAGACACAAAAGTGAAAAAATAGCACTGCTAGGAGAATCCTGACAAACTTAAAGATTAGGCGCAGACATGGGGATCAGGGGGAACAGAGTGATATAGATAAACAGATTGAAGGATTGAGCCAGCTGAAGCACAGAGGGACTGATTCACAAGCACGGTGAACGGTTGGCAAGCAAATCAAGCCTGTGTGGGGTTACAGGCAGGGTGAGAAGCGGGTGCATCAAGGGCCTTCACAGACAGTCATTTGCCAGCATTCAGCTCCCATCAATATCAGGACAGATTAATGAGGGGCTAGAGGGGAGAGCAGGGAGAGGGCACAGAGGACTGAGTGGGGGGGGAACGACCAGGTGTTGGAGGAGGAAGAGAATGGGAATAAAGAGGACGCAGGCAGTGATCCGCGAGGAATTCCAGCCGAGCAGCAACAGGAGTGGTGTGGGGGGGTTTGCTATTAGTCATGCACTGCAAAATAAAATGGTCATTAAAAGGCTGAACTTGGCTCTATTTTAATTTTTCTGGGTTAATTTTAGTAGCCCAATTTATAAATTAAAGTGACACACACACACACACACACACACACAAACAAAACCCTCTATGAGGAGTGACAGAATGAAGAATCGGTCCACGTATTTATTTATGAAAAGTGAAGTATCCTACACACAGGATCTGTGTATTGAAAATTAAGTACTTCCACCTCTTTCTACAAGACAAAGCTAAAGAAAAAGTCAATCTTGCAATTGTTCAGTATAGAGGTACTTTCATACATTAGATCTTAAAAACACAGTCATCTATTCCAACATTGTAATATGGGGACTATGGCAGATTGAAAGGCATATATATAAACAAAAAAGAAAAGGGAAGAAGGGAAGGGTTTGATGTGTGTCTGAGAGTGTCTTTGTGAGGCCCTTTAAAGGTTTGGGACAAAGTTCTAAAAATCATGTTTCAACTTCAAAAAGTGTTCCTTCCTCAGAGGAAAGGTTCCCAGTATGGATGACAAAGGGTCGTGTTCTTTTAGGCATCTGGGAGCCTAAGGTTGTGTTTTATTGTCAGTCCTGCGTGTTGGCCATGTGGGTGGCCGTGAATGTATGAGTGCCCATGGGCTGTGTATATGTGTGTACACATTTAGGTGTCGCATGAGTGAATGCAAATGTGGATTCTGTTTAGTTGATCCGAGTGTGCCTATGAAAACTTGTGCTTTCAAAGGAAAAGCATCAGTTGCGTGAGTGTGTGTGTGTGTGTGGAGGGGGGGGGGCAGGGCTAAGAAAGAAAGAAAGAAAACTGTGGTCCCAAGGGAGCAGGGATTTTGGGGAGACCGCAAGGAAGTGTTTTTGGAGGGGGCAGCCCCAGTTCCCTCTCACTTAGTCTATGCCTCGCCAGGTCATGTGACCACTTGTTCTCACAGAGGCACTGGGCAGTCAGAAACAAGAGGGCAGCATGTTAGGCCTGCAAGGCTGTTCATTGTTTGTGCAGGGTGCCTCACTGCTGAATGCAGACAAATCAGTCCTGAAGTATCAGCATCAATCCACAAGCACAAACTGGCCCAGGACAGAGGCAGCACTGTACTGACTTGTTTCTGGGAAGTGACTCAGCGAGAGCGAAGAGCACTTCCTCCTCATTTACCTGTCTGTATGCCCCCTCTGTCTCTGACACTTCACTGGTCTGTTTCTACAGTCTATTCCTCGTGGCAGGGAGAGTAAGCAAAACATGTCTCTCTCTCCCTCTTTTTGTCTTAGCTCAGGTAAGGTTGCAAATCCTGTAACGATCAGAGGTACTGTGTGTAAAAATGCCAAATGGGGGTATAGGAATGCCTAAGTCCTAATTTGATATTCTCCACTTACACCTCTGGACTGACACCCAGCAGCTGCATTTCTTCTGTGACCAAGTGAAGGAAAGCCGGAGAGCAGTACATTAAGGCATGTGGCACTGCCCACGGTAGTGTTAAATCCTTGTTTTGAGTTTTATTAAAGGTAAATGTTTACCACGGAGAGTGAATATGGTAACACTTTGATTTGAAGCCACTAGGCAGGAGAGCAGTTGTGGATGGGAAAGTGGAAACAGTGACTCAGTCGTCAGCAATAATGTGGAAGTTTTTTTTTTTATATAAAGAAAAATGTCACAGATTTACTCTAAAGCTGTGTCTACATTTAACACGTCCTAATGAAATTTGCCACAGCAGCTGAGAGCAGTGCGTAGGTAGTACATCTGCGCTACAGAAATCCACTTTGCAAGTGTAAAAGCAGGCCAGTCTTCTATTTGTATTATTTCTTTTTTTTTACAAGGGACCATTTACACAGAAACGGGTCAAAGAGTGTTTGTTCCTTTTTCAATTAAACTGTCGGTATACAGGAAATTACTGCAGCATCTGTATCTTTTTTTTTGCCAGTAACTTTATCCTTCACAGAGTTTACTGCGGCCTGTGGATGAAGAATTTATTCATATAACATAAACTCGATGAAAAAGTTTCATAGTTTCACATGGCTGTGGTAGGTCCATAGACTGAATCCTCAACACAACCCCACCACCCCTCAAAAAAAAGCTCACCCTTTCCTTGTGCCTGTGACTCACACAGCATGACACCATATGTGCACTGCAGGTGTAGCCAAAAACCATATCGCCATTTGGGAATCAAATTAGAGATAAAGAGACAAAAAACTGAGTATAATTAAGTCCTGCCCACAGTGGAGGAGAAAACAATTATGTCTCTTCACTGACAGTTGAATCTATTTGCATATAATAACAAAAGCTGCTGGAATACACCATCAACATATCAAGAAACCCAGAAATAACATTTTATAAACTGCCAAAGTGAAACACAAAGGTTAAAAAGGGATACTCGGTATGCTTACATGTGCATGTGTACATGTGCAGCAAACTTTCCATCAGTTTTAGGCAACTTTATTTCTGTAGGTAAAGTTAAAGCAATTTGATAGCGTGCATCTGTTTTTGTGGAGTGTCTTTCATGCAAAGTGCAAATGCCTAAAAGCTAAACATAGTAGCCAACGTTAGCTTTCAAATAGGTAAGTACAAGAAAGGGTGGAAATTTTGTAAGCACTTCAGCACTCCGTTGCAGATTGATGCGCCAACTGTTTTCCCCTCCAAGAGTGTTTTTTTTTTTTAGATTATAGGGAGGTCATATTGGACCAAATTACAGAACGAAAGCATGTCTTCTTTAACTTTTACCAAATTTCAAAAGCCACAGAATAATTTGAACCATTTGCTATGAAGCACACACACACACAACCAGCCAAAGCAATGGCCTTAAAGACTTTCACATTTTCAATCACCACACTCTAAAGATCGTTGTAGATAGCGCTGTGAATCCCCAACACTGGCTCCTCATTTCTCCGGAGGCTGTCAGGTTGCGCTGGTGGTTATCACAAGGTCAGACCCAACCATCAGCTAAAATAAACAAAATAAATTGGGGAATTCTGGCAAAACGCCTTTGGAAATAAATGCCAGCGCAGTTGTGAGAAAATTTCAACACACAAAGGTCGCTTTGATTTCCAGACAGCTCAGTGATTCCCAAGGGTGGGGTCTGGGCCTGGCTAGGACAGTGGTAGTGGTAGTGGTGGTGGTGGTGGTGGGGACCTGGCATCTCTGACAAGTCCTCTGTGGCACCGGGTGGCTCTCCCTCCCCGGTGACCTGAGAGAGTGTTAGGGCCTTTCGATGAATAACCAGTCCCATCCGCCACATTCAGACAAGGGCTAAAAGGTTAATTGAACCTCTGTGCTGTGCCTTCCTCTGTGTAATTTACTGTGATTAATGCATGGAGGTTACTGTCAGACTCATTTACTAATTGTCCAAAGCAGTATGTAATTAACCACATCTGCAAAAATGTGTCTGGAACTGTACGGGCTCAGAAGAACACAAGGGCTGTCATAACAATGCGCCTCTCAGTCAGAATGCAACAATTTCAAAACAACAGCTTTCTTGTTACAGTGTCAGCCCGGGCGAAGAAACTGATGCACTAAAATTGTTGGGCTTCTTGCAAAAATCGGGCTCTGTTAAATTTAGAACAGGACAAAGCCGCTCCTCCACTAACAAGAACTAGGGCTGCTCACTGTGAAGAAGACTTCAGAGCACGAATACCTCCCTCGCACAAGTTTCTGTGTGAAACTACTGACATGCAAAAGTTCACATCAAGAGAAGAGATGAAGTCAAAGGGATCATAGTGTACTCTCTTATAATGCATCTTTGACTAACAGTGATATCCAGGGTAAACTTTTCAAGTTTTCTCTCTTTTTCCCTCCCCTGCCAGCCTGAGCCTGTCTGGCTCCGTTTCCTGTGTCAATTATTTCTGAAGATTCTTTTTGCCAGACTGTCAGAAAACTCTTGTATGCAAAGTGTGCGGCTCTCTAAAGCGCGAGTGTCGTGTAGACAGCTAAAGCTACGCTTGTATTATCTTTGTTTTGCACGAGCATCAGCTATTCAAATGCTTGGAAAGTTACTGGGCACATTTTGCTTTGACTGATTTCCTTAAGACAGCAGTGAATAAATACCAGAAATTACAAATATAACGTTAGAGTCTATAAGCCTCACCTCTTCAAGGGCTTAAATTTTAATGGAGCCTTCCCTTCTCTTCTCTTTTTTTCTTTTTTGGATGATATGGATGGCCAAATTCCCCTGACAACATGCTGCCACAGCTTATCTTTGGGAGAGAGTGTGTGTGTGTGTGTGTGCATTAATTTTCCTGTGTATTCTCTCTGCTGGGGTATGTGCCTGCATACGTTGTGCACATTCATCCAGCCCAGTGCTGTGACCTTGTGCGACTGTGTGTGTGTACTCAGCGCTCTGGGGATCCTGGCCTATTCTCTTGCTCTTTCTTGATAATGGGTGTATATACATTTTAATCTCGGATTACTTGGCCGACTTCGACGAGGGCTTTTTTTTTGTCGGCCTGGCGCACGCAGACAGCCGCCCTGAAGCTCAGCGAGAAAATCAGTGCCGTTTGTATGCTTTTTCCTATTTTTGTGCTGCTGACTTAAGGCATCAACAAGCACAAAGGTATCAAGACGGAACTGAGCCGGGCAAAGTAATAGATTCAGTCTATCCTTTCTATACACAAAATGATGCATCAGCTGTGTTGCTATGCAAAGACAATGTTGTCTCTTATTGCCTCATACACCATCCGAATTTTTGATGAGCACACAAACTGACAATGATTACATTTACATCAATTAAAAGCCACTTTCACCCTTAAGCTTTTAATAAGATTTCCAATGTCATGTTTAAACAACATTTTCTCACATTTTCTAAGGGCATCTTTTAGAACTAATTACAGCAAAGTCAAACTTCCCTGTAATTAATTGATATTTATGAGGGTGAATTAATTTTTCAGAAAGTTGTGGGCTACTTTGAAATGTATGCTGACCTTGGCAGTAGAACACAACACAGTAATGCATTCATACCGTTGGCAGATTTTATGCAAACGAATGGAAACCTGAATATTTGATCAGGTTTTTGCTCCCAAGGTTACATGGTTGGTGGTTTTCCCTGCTACTCTTTGATTATGTATGCTTTGTAGAGCTTCCTGTTATACATTTTTGACGGTCGCCAGTCTATCTGTAAAGGTAGCAGAGATTCACAGCAGGTTACTACGGTGAGCTCCAGAGGGAATGCAAAGGGGAATGCGGAATTGTGGGTTGTAATTAATTTACTGGTAGATTGCACTGGATAATGCCCGTATCATTACCAGATTAGGCTGACATTGGTCTTAATGTGGATAGTATTTGGGGCATGTGTCAATACACAAAGGATTGCGCATTTGTGTGTTTGTGGAGGCAATTATGGCCCTTGAGATACCTTAAGTGCGAAATGGCTTTTAATTATAACACGCATACATATGGACAAGCAGTCCGTGATATTTTTAAAGATAATTAAGCTTCAGGAATGTCAAGTCTCACGGCAAAATGTGTCATAGTTATGCCAGTACACAGATCAAACCATGGCACCTTGACAAGCAAGGTTTAAAATTCTGAAATGGCTAATTGGAGCTTTGTAACATCTGATTAATATTATGAAAGACTCTTAAACTGCAAAAATGTATTTGGTGTTTTCTCCTGTTTGGCGTCCTGATCTCTCCGTGTTCCTCTTTTCTGCCTTCCCTTTCCCCTCAGCCCCCAGCTGTCTGTGGCAGATGGCTGCTCCTTCTTAGCCTGGTTCTGCTCAGGGTCTTCTCCAGTTAAAATGGAGTTCTTTATCCCCACCTTTGCCACGTGCTTGTGAATAGGCAAAAAATGCAGGGTCTTTACCTTATAAAGTTCCTTGAAAATTAATTGGACTTTGGCATCACACTGGCAATCACAGTATATGCATTTGCTGTGAATATAAGGCATTTCATATTTAGCTTTCCTAAATCTTGATTCAGCTGCTGCACCATCACAGCCTCCCCGAAAAGTTCTGCAACGGAAAAGAGGTTTTTCAAGACGAGTCTCCAAAACACTTGAATGGTTCTCTCCATTCTGTCTTTTCTCTCACTTTTCCCTTGTCCTTTGATTTGCACTTCAACAAAGGCAGTCAAAATGCAAAAATGCTTGACCATTCCACAGGCGTTCACTCTCTGCATAAACTTGTCTGTTGCCCCTTTGTGCGATTAATACCTTCATGTCTTTCAGACTCGCTTCCCCTACCCCAACCCCACACTGTCATCCCAGACAAGCCTTAGTCCTCATTATACACAGCTTCCACTCTAGTTCCCAAGATTAGGCAAATGAGCTCCCAAGCGCAGTCTATAGACAGCAACCCAGACCCCACTCCCTTTTCAAAATCAATCCCGACATTCACCAAAAACTTACAAGCACACAGTAAGTACTGTTTTGCTTTCTTATCCGACATAAAATTGTAGTTTGGCAGGGTATGAGGAGCAATTACAGTAAGTGGTTATTAAAATATGAATATTTTCCCCTTTCTTTTCAAATTCACCCAAAATTCAGAATGAGCATTGCTATTCAAAACAATACCTCATTCTTGAACAGTGGGGCTAACCCTTTCATAGAGCACAAAATGAAGGCTCTTGAACAAAACACATCGCATGAAAAGCAAACATAATTCAGCATCAATTGAATCACTTCCTGCCATTTCAAATGAAGCATGAATTAATACATTACTGCTCATTTATTCCTCAGTGAACTTCATCACTTAGCGTGGGAAAAAGCTTTAGTTTGCAAAGCGCTTACGGAGTGACAGGAAAGTAATTTTGTTGTTATTGTGACGTGGTTTTTTGTTGTTGTTGTTGTTGTTGCCCCTTTCAAATATTTAACAATTTCATGCCAAGAAGGGGCCTTCTCTTAAAGTGAACTTTATGTTTAAACAGAATTACCAACTTGTAATGTGTGCCTGCTCTATCCAGTAGGGTTGCCATTTTCATACGCCTGCCCACGTTTATAATATATGACAAGGAATTTGATCAGAAGAGAATGGATGGATGGATGGATGGATGGATGGATGGTCGGTCTTCAGTTTTGGTCAAGTCTATGTGTTTTGTGATTTACAGTGGCCTGGACTTTTGACCACCAAGTGAAATTCCCTGAAGGCATTCTTGAGATATTGCATTCACAAGAATGGGAAGAACAGGAGATGAGACCAGGACAAGAGATCACAGCGACCTCAGTACCTCTGACCGCCAAAATCTAATGAGTTCTTCCTCAAGTCCGTGTGAATGTTTATTCTAAATTTGAAGAAATGTACTCACATGGTTAAAGAGATGAGATTTTTAGTGCCACTTTTTGAGGGTTGCATTCCCTTTTCTTAGCATCAAAATTATCTATTTTCATGAGGATCAATAGAAATGCAGATTTTTTTAACTTATATTTTCCAACATATTTAAACTAGGCAAAGGAAGACGGTTTTAAATGACAGCAGCCATCAGCAGTAGTTAAAAGGAGACACAAAATGATACGAATGTCCATACTGCCAAGAGCCAGTTCATTTATGGTGGTGTATGTTGGAAGCGTTCCATTTCTACTTTACTGAGCACAATAAATACATTTGCTGGGAAAATCCATTCTTTCTTTATCAGATAATGAAATCTCATATTCGGGAGTCCCATATCCCAACTTGGACGATATCCCAGCTATGTGCATTTCAGTCTAACAACTACACAGCACAGTACGAGGAAACAGTATGGCATTGAGCCTCAGAGAGACATGAAGCTGATTATAGCTTTCCACCTCCTACAGCTCCCCGAGTTATCCAGTAGTTTTAATCTCATTTCATTCCTGCCAGCCAGGAGCGGTCAACTAAGAAAGGGTTAAATGCCAGGAACCACTGTGGATCAATAGCTGTGGAAATTTATGGTAATCATCTTATTTGATTTTGATTTGAATTATTTAATGCAAATTTGCAGTAACTGCGCTGTTATAGAATTACAGGCCTTTTTTTAATGTTCTTTTTGAAGCTATTCAGCACATCAATAAAAAAAAATCTGTGCTCGAGTGAGTACTGCCCAAAACTGCAGCCTTTGGACACACAGAGGAGCTAATTAACATGGGGTAAAAACAGGGATGCACCAAACATCATTTTCAGCTGGTATACACCTTCTGACTGCCATTGCCGTTTTGCAGTCCAGTTTAAAACACAGCGATAACCATTCTTTTGAGGTTATAGCTTTTCAACTGTGGAGTAGCATTCCTAAGTGCGGCAGTTCGTCGCGTCTTGAACCTTTTCTAAAAACTCCTTTTTATATGTTGGAATGAGGTTTGAGATTATCCCAGTTGTATGCCCTTCAATTTTGGCTATGTCTCATTATCTGGTATGATGCAGCTGTATGATGGAACATGAAGATTTATTTTTAATGTGGGTTTTCAGTCTGTGCTGGTTTTTTTTTGTTTGTTTTTTTAAATAAAAGTCCAACACAAATAAAATAACTGTTGAGTCTATTAGCAAACAAGATAACACCGACTGATTCAACTGTTTATTTTGCTGTGTCCCATCTTTATATCTGCGATCCAGTTTCATAAATCCGTATGACTGAATCCGTGTTCATTTAAAGATGAAAAGTGGAAAGACGCTGAAACAGAAAAGTACGATTTTTTAAAGAACTTTTTTAAAAGTATCACCTGACAATTACAATCGAGGCCAATTTAAATTGAAAACAAAGCAATTTGCAACTCCCCTTTACTGAAAAAATGTAATTTATGTTTATGATAGTATATTGGCCATTTCTGCATTTACACAAAGTGACTTCCAGTTTCTCTAAAACCAGTCAAAACAAAGTGCTGCAGGCTGCTGGGGAGAGCTTTTTTAATAAAACTAAAACTGAATTCCAGTATATCCCTCTTTATTAAACATCATGTAGTTAGTTAAAATATGACTCAAAGTGAGCATATTATTTTTGAAATGCAGCAAAATCATAAATGTTGGAAAACCATGAATTTCTGAATTTATTACTACAGAAAAGATAGAAGATGTTATAAATACCTGAGTCTATTGAACAGAATGAGCTGAGCTATTAAAATGAGTAAAATATTATTAGCTGGTGCATTAGTGTAAATAACCAAACAAACAGATAAATTGCTTATTTGTAATTCCCCTAGCACAAAATAGGGAATAAATGAATATATAAGTTATATATTAGACACAACACGATTGTACTTGCATTACAGTATTAGAAACTAGATTACTGGTATTAGAAACATCCTGTCTCCATAGTCCCTAATTTATTAGTACAAGAAACTCTTGTCATCTAATCAAATGTGTAGTCACTTCCCATGGCTTAGAGCTACAAGACATTTCATATTACTCATTGACAGAAATGAACTCCAAAATGTCAAAGTCATCAGCTACTTAAAAAAAGCAGTACTGAAGTTGATAAAACAACTCGCTCCATCTTCTTGGCATTAACCTTGATGTACATTCCTTTCCCCCCTCCAACACATGAAAAGAACCACAGAGAAAATTGTTGTTAACCCACACCGTACTCATTCCATGACATTTGCTCCCAATTTATTCTGCTTGTGTGAGCTAATCTGGAAAAAAAAAAAGAAAAGAAAAAAAAAGGGCCAAACTCAACTGCCTGATAGCTTCATGAACACCAATACCACTTCAAGAATTTTGGGAAGCACGCATATGAAAAATGGAAGAAAAGCTTGAGAAGCAAGATCTGCGTAAACTGTGCCGAAGTCCCTGGCTCTAGCTGCGTTTGTTTGTCTGCTTTTGACACAACATAAAGTTGGAAAGTAAAACTTGGCTTAAATCTGCTTAACAACTGCTAAATGCAGGAAGACATTGCATCCCCTTTCAGACTTGGAAAGAAGTGTGAATCCTAAGCTGGCAGCCAAGATAATAACAATTCATCATACATGGCTATTGGTCCAATCTGAGCTGGACAACAGC
>JAMQGT020009008.1:0-77500 GCA_024447675.2 Pterophyllum scalare | reverse complement strand
TTATAAACAAAAAAATACAGTCTCTGGACATTTTGCATTCATCTTCTTCTCATGTTACTGACGGCAAACTGGATGCTACACTGTGGTTTCATGCAAGGGTACGCCAACTTCACTACACATCTTTGCAACACATCATATGTAACACACAGACTGTAATAGATGTTAATTATTCACATACTGTTTATAACATGTTAGTTTTTGAATGTTTTAAACTAAAAAAAAAAATGTATTTTTTAACCATTACCAGAACTGAGTTACATCCATCCCACAGCAATATATTTCATATGTCATGTGTATCTCATCTCAAGTCCATTTGTTATATATTTAGGCATGATTTGCACACAGCCAATTTCCCTGCGGACCTCCAAAACAGCGCCAGCCACGGTTTCTGAGAAATATGTGATGCAGCTGCGAGAGCCTTGATATAATGGATGTCTGTTCGCTAAGCCCAACCACACTTTGCCTCTGACACAACCTTGCACCTTCTCCAGCGTGCATCCCAGAGGAGCAATTCACTGTGTCAGAGATGTTAAATATAACCAACCTACAAACCCACCTGTTCAAGGCTCCCCATCCACTCCTACACTCACACTCCTACGCGCAAAAAAAGGTCAGTGGTAACAACATGGCTAGACAAACCATTTGGGTTAAATGAACAAAGAGCACTTTCTATTTCACTTCAACTGCGATGCCCCCCTAGCAAGATACAGATCCCTAGCACGTCTGCAGGAGCTGATCAGTGGCAATCACTTCGATTTGCTACTGAAATATCTTGCTCTGCAATGTTGCATAAAGTGTTCTTCCCATCAACTATTTTTTTTGGAACTTAGAATTTAGCAGGGATCTGGGCTGTGGCTACAGTGGGAGGAACAGAGATGGGAAGAAGGACTATCCTGGGACTAAAGCCATGCAGCCAGAGAGGAATGGGGCTTTGGCGGGATGTGGTTAGAAAAGGTCTTGGGCCAACTAAAGATGGGAAAACAGCAAAAATATAAGTTATTTACCCCCGTATTTAGCAGTTTTCAGTGAAAACACATAAATGTGTGTTGCAGTGAGACAGGGAAAATTACATTTTCCATCTAGTGTCCAAAGCTAATCTCTTCCTTTTGAAAAAAAAATGCAATATAAAGAAAGTTCAGTCAATTTATTTTGCCAGGAAAATAGCACTAGACAACAGAAACTAAAAACAAGGCTAATTAAATCATGTCCAAGCAGATTTTGTTTAGAGGAACACTTAACTTTCAAGATAAAATGGGTAATTAAAATTGATGTTTTGCTTGGATGGAAAGTTGTGTGAAAGGTTTTCAGCAGTGGATAGTTCAGAGGAGGAAGAAACCAAAAATCTCTTTCTCCTTAAGTACTGCACATCTGCTCCCAAAGACTCAGGTTTGACAATATCCATATCCACATATCCCCGTCTGGGCCAGTAGCTTATCTTCGTATGAGAGTTTTTTCATCAGATTCAAGTCAGTGATGAAGAGCTTCTCCACGTGCGATGTCAGGTAGAATGATGGCTTTAGACAGCCCATTAACTGCTTCAATTAGACCTGCTGGTTCTCACCTCCTCCTCACTCCCCATGAAACTGACTTAACTCTTCTGCACCGCAGCTGTACACGGCAGACAGACACATGCTCAAGTGAGAGAAAAAAAAAACATAACACTATTCAATACACACATCTGGTGTCGCTTGTCTGACGCCTTCGAAAAAAAGAAAAATAGAAAACAGCACGTTTCTTTATGGCCAGAGGCACAATCACGCCTCTCCTGACAACCTCAAAAAAAAAAAGGCCCTTAAATCACTTGGCACCGGTGAAGTCCTAATCCAGAGATAGGGTGACAGGTAGTGTATTCCTATGAAGTGGTGCATTTCTATTTGGGCTCCCAGGCTATTAATGTTTAACATTAGCATTGGGTGACAGGTGGAGGCTGGTCACAAAAAGAATACAGAGTGAAGCATTTTTTATTTTTATTTTTTTTAAACTGAACAGGCCAGGAACGGGACAAAGAAGAAAAAGATGGCAGCAAACGTACTCTGAAATTAAGCTACGAGAGCAAGCCATTAAGTGACCGACCTGAGTGCAAGGGTGTGAGAAGTGGAGGGAGTTCAGCACACTCGTGTCAGCTGAAGGATCGTGTGCTCTGACTTCTTTGTCCCACAGCCTTCCTACAATAGAAAGGTCAAAACCTTGGCCAATCAAGACTAAACTACTTCCTCAAACACAATAAAAGTACACGGCCCATAGGTTTGCATCTACAACTATAAGTCATATGTGCTCTGTATAAGATATTCAATGGTGAAAATATTTATTCTCGTCATGTTGCACATATAAGATAAGAGAAACTTTATTGATCCCACGATGGGGAAATCTGCGAAATGTCGGGCTGACAATCGCAACATTATTTAACAATAACTGTAAGGCTTTAATTTTTTCTCCTAGGTCCCACACTGGCATTTCCAACTTTATATTTTTGCTGCTAGATGCTTCCAGCGCTGTGACTCCATATCATGGATTTTAGCTGTGAATGTGCAAAAAAAAATAAAAAAATAAAAAGCTAACTCCCAGCTTAGCTTTGGTGCCGTTTTCAGCACAGGACTCATGCTATTAACAGAATTTTATCATTAAGAATCTGCCCCTTGCAATCTGTACAAAGCACGGGGAAACTTAAGGCTCTTCAAGACACGCGCCTCAGGCTATAGCATGTGCTGGAATCAACAACAAATTTAAACAGCAAAGGGCGATTCATTTTTCTTTTAGTGATAGCATATGTTGTGCACTGTGATAGGACATGCAGGAGTGAAAGAATGATGACAAAATGCAAGCTGAAGGGCTCGCATCTTTGCCCAGAACTTTGTGTTCTCACCTCCTCCTGAGTGATCCAGCTTCGGGCTCTGATATTCATGTTAATGACAAAAAAAAAAAAAAAAAAGCCTGACAACTCGACCCTGCAGGTGTTGAGTTTGAAATAATGTAGACAAAAAGTGTTCATACATTTGTTTGTGTGTGCGCGAGCGAGAGGCAGAGAATAAGAGGGGAAAAGAGAGCAAGACAGTAGAGAGAAAGCGAGCATGCTAGTATCTGTGAAATAGAGATTAGTACTGCTCAAGCCAAAAATCTGTCTGTGCAGAGGAAAACCACTAAACACTATTACGGGTCTCAGTTTCTATTTCTCAAAAATAGGACATATTACTGTAGGCACCAAGATCAAAGGAAAACCTGTTTTTGCATAATGTGCTGTTTTACAGGTTCTTATGGCAAGGAAAAAAGTTAAATCATGTAGTAAAAGGACCCAAAGCTTTTACATTTTTTGCTCAGCGAGGCAAAAAAAAATTTAGCAAACTCAAAACAACTACCGTTCTCTTTGTGTTAAAACTGTTGAATTCAACATGCCCATAGGAAATCTGAAGCAAGGATTTAAATGATCTTTTTCCTTGTACTGCACTTAAGAGGCAGCAAAAATAGCCCCAGTCACCGAGTTGGAATATAACGTATGTGTTTGTGTTTGCTGGCATGTTCTGTGTGGGAAAATCTGTTTATGAGATTGTGTATATGTGCCTGTAACGGGCTGTGTCGCAGCGGCGTGAGAGGAGTGAGGTCCAGCTCAACTTAGTCAATCACTCAACACCGTGCCGTTCTCAAAGAGCAGCACCACCCCCCGGACTCGCGCCCCTCGAGTGTCACCCAGACGAGGACAGACCACTAATCCCAAACATGCTTTTTCAGTACCTCAAACAGGCAGGGTTCCTTACAGCAGCTCAGTCAACTCGCACAGGCGCTACATGCACACAGTGTGCCTACCTGACCACTACAAAGTGTCAAACCATTTGTAAAGGAGAGCAGCTTGGAAAGTGCTCAGGAGAGGTAGAATCAGTCTGAGGTGTTAGCATAGTAAGCACACCATGGGAGTAACTGTAACCAATTTTGCGATTCCCTCCCTGCTGAGGCCACCCATGCCACAAACGTAATTGTTCCTTCATGGTCCTGTAAAGCACTCTGGATGAAAGCATACAGGAAATGATTCATATGTTTAGTATACCTACATTTGTGTAAACGTCTTAAAACATTTCGCTCTTTCAAATGACCATTATGTTGTATGATATGAAAGCGTTCCAACACAGACATAAGCTTAAAGACAGATGGTACAGATTTTTGTACTGATGAACCAAAAAACAAAATCACTGCCAGCACATTATTCCCCTAAGCTAACAGAAGTGAAATTATTAGTAAGTTAGTGGTTTAGTCACGCAACAAAGGAAAGAAAAAAAAAATACTATTAAGGTTTTTCCTTTTAGCCTAAGTTGCTTTCCCAGCATTCCCAGGTAGGTCAATCCAATGATAACATACACTTCTAGTACAGCCTCACAGCAGGAGTTACCCATGCTGAACCACACTGCAGGGTCCTGCTTAGCATCACGGCTGACCACAGCCAACCGTCTCCTCTTAGGCAAGCCATTGGCAACTCTACTCGTATGTGCTAGCGACTGAGAGACTGCACAAGTCTCTCTGTTTTCAGCTGAATCTGCTGCAGAGATTCGGGCAGAAGCTCGCACATATCATTTTGGACTTCCTGAAAACAGCCTTTGTTGTGATGCAAATTAAACTGTTCATGCTGCCTCCGATTAAACACGTTCCACTGGTGAACCAGTGATTTGCTCCCATTATGAAGTTATTAAAAAGTTAGTAAAGCTTCATCAGGGATCCAGGTAAACAAGACTGCATTGCTGTGCAGGGTTACACCATGCTAACAGCTGGATTGCTCAAGATTTCGTACCCGTATATGTTATGCACACAACAATTAACTGATTAATTAAGACACATCAATAAGGCCTGCTTTATATTTCAAAAGTGATTTATTAAATTGCGTCACATTTTTTTTAAAAATAGCTCCATACCAGATTTGGAGTGATCTGATGTGTGCTGAAGGAGAGAGACTGCAAACAGCACACCCACGGCTGCTGGTGCTTCAGGTTTTATACAACAGTGCTGCCAACTGTCACCTGCTGCTACACCTTATTTTCAAAGAAACTACAACAGAACAAATATTACATAAATACCATATATATATTTAAATTGTTTACCACGCTGCGTCTCTGTTTGTATGAAGGGTTGACGACAGTTGAAGAACAAGATGGACTGCATGGTGCCGAAATGTGCTGCCTTTATTAATGTCCGTGCCTGCTTGTATTATTTGCAGATGAAAAACCTATTTGGACTCTATGTATAATAATATTCTGTATATTTAACCCTATCATGTGACATTCATTTCATTTAATGGTCTCAGCTGGACCTCTCTATTGATTTCACAGGCACAGCAGGTCTCCTGAGATCCTCTATGGATATTCCAGCTGCCCTCCCAAACAGTGCATTGTGATTTGTACCCAAAGGGCTCCTGTCACTGGAAGGCATGGAAAACAGTCATCATTTCACCATCTCCTTGTATACCTGGCTCCCGGTTGGTACGCCACGTTACCTCATGGCTGCATTGTGAATCCAGACATGGTTTTATTGACCCCAAAAGACATGTATCGGTCTTTCTTTGGCAGCTCTTCAGAACCGTGGCCATGTGTTTAGCAGATACTATTTCCTGCTGGAAATCTTTAACGGGTTTGAAATTAGCATATAATAAGAATGAATTGTTAGTTGGAAGAAGGGGTGGGGGGGTATTGCAATAACAGGGGCTCTTACAAGTGTGAGTGTGGCAGATGCTGTTGATTGCTCCCTCCACTAGATCTATTTCAGACAAGTGATTATGTAAATTCAGGTGAGCGTTTTCTCTCCCTGAATGGAACGTTTATCACGGGCTTCGCTGAATATCAAATGACTATAATGAAGTGTCAATTGATAGGGCTGCATAAACAAAATCATAAGAGTTTAATCTTTGCTGAGTCTGAACTATTGATTTTGAAGCTGTAGTTGGTTTTGGATTGATGGCACGAGTTCAAGGGGAAAAGTCGCAGCTTTCATCCGTCCCGATTATGCCTTTATTTCAAGAAAAGGCCTAACAGCAAAAACCATGTGAAGGTTCACGTCGTGGACCACATCTCACTCCCCAGTAGCCTGAAATCTATTGTGTGGCTGTAACTGGGTTGAGCTACTGTTACTCTGGAAAGACACATATCACCCTCAATAATATCGCATAAATCATTTGTACCCTTCAGCTAACTCGAGGTGACAAACTCACCACTCCCGCTCAAAGAACGAGTGAGAAGCACAAAAACAGAGATATTCTGCCAGTCATGCTGCTGCAATATAATGCTTGTGTTTTTATTATTCTGACCTCTCGGATCAGCGCGAATTGGCTTCACTCTCAACAATAAATGCAGCTCAACGGCAACACAAATTGCAGCTTTCAAAAAGACAGAAAATTTGAATCAGCACCTCTCTGAGAATTTCAACAAAAGTCAAACATTATGAACCAAACGGCGGTAGGATTTGTCTGTTGTCGTTGACATTATTAAGTCCTTAAAATGTGATGTGTTAATGTTCTACATACTTTTTTTTTTTAATCTGCCAATTTAAATGAAGAGTTGCAGTTGCAAAATTAATTTACCACATTAATTTATACCACATCTGCAAACTTAATGTGGTTAAGATTAGGGAATATACATGACAGATGTACTGTATGCACACACACACACACACACACACACACACACAGACAGACACAGCTGCTAACAAATAGCTGTCCATATGTGATTTATTAATATTATATTAAACTTAAGAGTCATTTCGTAAAGCTTAATGCAACATAAGCATCAAGTACTCAAATGTTTTTCTACTAGTGATCTACAAGCAATTACCTTAAAACTTCATATTGAAAAAAAAAAAAAATATATATATATATATATATATATACACATATAGTTGCATTCAGTTTATATTCAGTGACTCAAAAATTGCAGTATTTAGTGCTTATGACAGTGTAAAGATTTAACTGCATAGGTGAGCTAACAGACCCCTTTTATGTTATGGGTCATGGGGTTAAATATACTAAATGCTGTGTATGTACACAAGAACCGTACCACCGTAAACAAATCATAGTCACCAGCTGAAAGTTAAAATGATAATTACAAATTTGCTGTTAACAAATATCCATCCAGGCACGCCGTTGCTCCATAATTATTCTACAGGCAGTCAAACACTAAAAAAGCTGTCATCATAACCCTTGCCTTTGCCAATCCTCACTTTTTTCAGGTTTATCACAAGGAACCACGTTAAAGAAATCGATATTGTCAGTCTGCACTCAGCGGTGTTAAATTTACTTCTTTTGCTGAATTATATCAAGTTCCAAGGTCTCACATTGCACCGTTTACAAGGTTCTGCAACTGACTGCATTCAATTTCCAAGTTAATCTATGAAAATACTCCAGCTCTCTAAAACCAGACAAGTCACAGCCAAAGGCCAAATCAGTTAATTGCCTCGTGTTAATTCCCTATTCTCTGAGCTAATGCAATTACTTGCGAAAAGAAAACCAACTATCACACTTGAGGACAAAAAAAAGTCCCTCTCTACGTTCCCTTCCCTCCATCTGTTTTTCAAATGTCACACCCTGTCTAATCTATTGAATTTATTCATAAAGCATCTTAAACAGAAGGATTTTTTTTAAAAAACTGTCTTGTCTTGTTGCGCCTGATATTTCTGAAAAACGTTTAAAACAGTTATCACAGGATAAAAATAAGCACACATTCAGATCATAAAATATGAAAGGAGGACGATGACTTTGAAAAGTAATTTGACAGTGATGAAATACAGAAACACTCATTTTGACAAAAGTAAAAATAAGCCTTAACCCTGCAAACACAGGCCTAAGAAGCTTATCTGAAAACAGAAGCTTGAGCTGTTTCCGTTGTGGCTGTCGGACCCAGTTAGGTCACCAACACAAGGCAGGTCATCAGTTACAGAAGAACAGAGCCCGCTTTCCCAGGACGCTAATCAGATAAAACACATCTGCATCTCAGCTGGGGTGTCTGTCCGAGCGAGACCGCTAGTCCTGTTGAGTTCTGCCGTTAGGAAAATGGATTTTTGTTTCATGCATATGCGCGCTGACCAATCTGAGATGCAGCTAGCCAGCCGGACCCAGAGGGAAAACGACAACAAATGTGTTAGTGGGTCTTTGTAGCGAGAGGAGCTGTTGCACACTGCGTTAAGCACATAACTACCGGCAAGACCAGAAAGCAGCAGTGCTGGTACAGACTAAAACGCTGGCATCCACTGAGAAGGGATGGGGGGAGGGGTCTTGTTGTCGATATGGACCGTGGTGGACAGACGGTGTGAGGCAGAGAGAAAGAATGAAAGAGGGGGAGACTGAGATGGACAAAAAAACAAAAGGCAGATGTCACGTGGGTCCAGAGTCGCGATAGATCTGATGCATAGCAAGGCACACAGGCAGTGGTTCAGGTAAAAAAAAAAAAAAAAAGGCTTCCCTTTGTGATGCAGATGACAACGCAATCAGCCCCACTTTGTCTCGGCCGATGGGCTCTGCTCCCAGGGACATTGAGAGACAGACACTAATCCGGTGGGTTTGTGTTCTCCAGGCACACTCATAAAAGCAGTGTCACAGTACCTGGGGTGTGTGTGGATGAGGGTCTCTGAAACGAGGTCTGACCTCTCTCAGGGTACTCTCCCTCCTCCTTTGCTTCCTTCTGTCTTTTTTTTACTCGCATCCCAGCTCAGTAGTTGGATTCACTGGGGTTGAAAATTATAAGCGCCATATTGTTAATGTGCACGACTCCGTGTTCGCGCAAGGGATGCGACAGAAACGGAGGTCGCACCGATCAATTCAGCTCCGGTTTCGGAGCGAACTCGGTTGTTGTTTACAGGCATATGGGCAGCACTTCCACTGCTTGGAAATGAGGAAATATAGAGTGACAAAGACACAGAATTCACTGATTCCACATAATGGGTGAGACTTCTGTCAAATTAAGCAGACCGCACAATGAATGCATACTGAAAATTAGGTCTACATGTGGCAGGGCCATTTTGATTGTGAGTGCTTACACGGTTCATATTATGAATAATGTCTGGAAACACATTTCACTGTCCCCTAATGATTCCCATTCCCAAAGGGTTGGGATGAATCAGGCTCTCCCTAATAAATATGACTTACCAAGAGACTGCGCGCTGCCAATTAACATGCGCTAATTAAGATAGCAGGCTATAAGAACATCCTTGATCTAGATTCCTGTGTGAAGTATCAGAAAGGTTACAGGGAGGTAAAGCAAAATTTCAACAGCTATCCAAAACACTCTCTCCCGGTAAGCATTAAATTATTTTATCCCGCAGACTGAAGCAGGCCCACAATGCCAACTTAAATGAAGAGTTACTGTACATCTGTTCTTCTCAAACTAGCCTGGCATGATTTAGAACAGAGTGACACCTGTTCCTTTTCCAGGGGGTAAAAAAGAAAAAAATAGCCAACTGCAATAAACTTGATGACTGTTGATATCACCAGGTCTGGTGTTTTTGATAAACAGCCTGCTAAAGCATCAGGTTTATAACAATTATGAACTTACCTAAGGAATACCTCAAGCACACCTATGTGGTAAGTAAAGCATTAAGCCACCAGATGCAGGACACCAGGTGACTCAGAAGGCTGTTGCGCTCGGCTGCTGAGGGTTTCCTTAAGTAGGTCATATTGTTTTTAATGTATAATGTAGTACTACCCACTATGTTAAAGTCAGAAGACTTTCACTATTAACTCTGCAGTGCTTTCATGTGTTTTCCCACACATACTTTACTCGGGCAGGCTGCCCAGTCATTATTATTATTTTATTTATTTATGTATGTTAATCTCTCTGAGAGAAAAAAGGCATCTCTGATCATTTTGCTGGTGGACAATAGCCTCGCTCTTATTTTGAAAGCTAGCCCCAGTCCTTGTCACAGTCCTCGATATCCCCAGACAGGATCTTGTCAGGCAGTCAGATGTACTCCACTGTCTTGGCCTGCAGCTGACAATGGTGGAGAACTACTTTATGTGCTGCTATGCTGAGCTCGCTGAGCCTGAAGAGCAGAACAAAGGCTGCCACTGCCAGCTGCAGTCCATAATAGTGGAATTGGGCCTCGTCCACAGGAGGAAAGACTCACTGTGGAAGCAACTGATTATATCGGTATTTGTGCAAAAAAAAAAAAAAAAAAAAGAAAGTGCTTGGCACATACATATTTTGAGGAAACTTAAAAACTGTAGTATTAGTGTGCAGATGCAGAATGTGTGCATACTACGAGCACATAAAGTAAACAAAATGTTTATATTTGAGATTTTCAAAAAGATTACCATTTTGGTCGATATTTGCGCCTTCCTCGTTTTTAGTGAAGCGCGTGATTGTCAAGAATTGAGAACAGAACAGATTCCAAAACACACGCGGCTCTCCGAACGCCCTATTAATTTCCTTAAATTTCAGTTCATACATTAAATACTAAAACGCCATGTCACCATCACCTCGAGAGTGCGTTGACTAGAGGAAATGAAAAGCCGGCTTCTGACCGTGAGCCGCAGCAGCAGAGCCGAACAGCATGGAAACGGTATCAAACAGCCCGTCGTGCACTGAAGCGAATCATAAGTTAAACTGGTTAAACAAGCTAAAGCCAGGAATAACATAAATAGATATTTTTCTTGCAAAGCCGGCTGGAACGAAAACTTACAACACAGAAATCCCCTGTTTGACGGTTTCCCGCTTAACTTTTGGATGACAGTCATTCTGTGTTGACTTCAGTATATTCGCTCTTCTAGAAATGTGACCAAAGTCTAGGTGTAATACACACAGCAGCTCACGGCGCTCACTGTAACCTTATGCAACGAGCACAAAAATTTCTCAAGCAAATCCGTAATACTTCTGCCATAATCTCACCCTAAAGGTAGCCATAGATGTCTCTGAAATGTGACACCCCGTTTCAAGTGAAACAACTGGTACCAGCACTAATTGAAATTTTGCATGCAAAGTGACAATGCCTGGGCCCTCGGCAGCATGGATTAAGGCTTGAATAGAGACAGATTCTTTGTGAAAGCCTACTGTGGCGGTTGGCGTGCAGGCCAGCTCCCTGCATCTGCTCATTGGGTGGACTGAGAAAACACTGGATTGTATACGGTCGCTCATTTTACCTTTATCTAATCCCATTTCAGAACCCGCCTCCGTCAGTCTTTTGTTACTCTTCCACAATACATAATGCTTCCATGTTACACTCACACATGGATTCCTTACAAAACAATTCCGGTCAGAAACAGCCACTGAATTTACATATGAAAGCATTTTTTTTTTTTAACCAAACTTGGCAGGATTTTCTAAACATTAACAGTCATACTCTGTCCTGAAGAGTCAGGGCATCCTATTTTGTGAAAAATGGCCCTGAATGAAAACTTCAAATGTAATATACAAAAACAGTAGATTTTTACTGATTTTTCTTTAAGTAAACAACGTCAAACATCAGCTTTGCCACTGTTTGCCAACATTCATCTGAGTCCTGTGTTCAACAGAGCACTGAAGGAATCCGGTGCACACTGAAATGCAATCAAATCTGTTAAGACATTTTTTACAGACTCCACGCTGTGATGTCATACTGCCCCATTTCGGCATCCTCTGCCGCGGCTTCTATCCCTTTATGCATCGTTCAAAGAAAAAGAGGAGTGATCTATTATCTATAGTCGCACTAAACCCGCCGACAGCGCGCATACATGTCTGGAGGAGGTTGTTATTGCATCACAGCAACATCAATCCTCTCAGAAAACATTTGGTATGTTTGCACAGCACAAGCTGCGATACCACAACAGAGAGGGCCAAACTGAAAAGCCAAATGATCCGTCTACTAAATTTCATCTGCTGCAAACAGAACGGGCGACTCTAATTTTATGGCTCAGTATGAATATGAGAATTTCCACTCAGCAGAATTAGATGAGCACCGCCGTTGTTAGTATGGCTGTCAACTGAGCACTGATGACAATGAATGGGCAAACTAATGAAGAGATAAATCCACACTGTGTTTTCATAGACATGTTTGACATAGCTAGGCTAATTTCCGAGGCAGTAGTGCGTCTATTAATTTTCGAAAAGGGCCCGTCTGTTCATGTTAGCTAAACCAATAAGACATGGCGTCGGCTTACATGAACACAAACAAACAATTTAGAGTTGTTTCACATTCCACTTGGTGAATTAAATGCCTTTGAAAACTGGCTGATTGCAGCTGATGAATGAATGCCATTTGTAGTTGTCTAACATGGTGATACCTGCTTTTTTTTTGGTGGGGGGGGGGTTATATAGTCCAGCAAATAGAGATGCTGAGTAAAGTAGACAGTACTGTAGCTTTAACTTGGTTTATAGTGTACATTTTGCAAAATGGACACTTGGTACACAGTTTTTGGATTGTCTTAAGTTTGGTCCCAGTTTTAATCCTTTAATCCTCGCCAGCATGACCCCTGCCTGACTCTTTGATTATTTGTAAAACAAATAGTCCTTTCATGTTTACTCCCTAGAAATAAGCTGTAGAAGGATGCTATAATTTTATTAATAATCCATTCTGTTAAAATTTTTAAGGTTTTATTTGGGGGGGGGTTTACAAAAATTTGTAAAAAAATAATGTGTTTTGAGAATCAACATATAGTAAAATTAAATGTGACAATATCACACAGACATTTAAGATTTAAAGTCGAGGAGTAAGAAACGGGTGTATTTGACACGGTCCCTGTTTATTAACAATGAAAGAAATGTATCGTCCCAGAACTATACATTCAAAATGGTCTACTGGAGGGATCTTTTCTGTTGCATGCTGGGATTTTATTTTTTTTTTTTCCAGATTAGAGCCGCAGTGACCCCTTTTTCAACTCTCTATTTTACCTACGTAAGCCATTCTTGCAACTTCATTGGACAGTCAACTAGGGTGATTCACAGAATAAAATGGAGGAGGGGGTGGGCTGGGGGGCGGTGGGTGGCTGCTTTGGGCTGGTGACGCGACTGGCTGGTTTCCGCATCAAAAACTGAAGCACCACGGTCCCGAACGGTACTTGCAAAATGCATGGTGCATTCACTGGAAGTGCCATCAGTCACTATCAACAGCATCATTCTTAAAGAATCACATAGGTGCACTGCAATGGCTATATGAGGGACGTGCCAACTGGTGTTTGAGCCAAAGCACGCTCTCTGCTTTCACATATTTTTCACATTAAATTTTACAAGTAGACAAACAGCAGCCATGGTTTTTAGAGAGACTGAGAAGACAAGTGGAAGCAGAACACTCTGTAGTGTGAATTTGATGTTATTTTTTGGCATTTGTCATATCCTGTGTTTACCCTCACTAATCGACAGGATAGAGCAGATGAAATTTGAAAAAACAAATAAGTACTGTGAGAGCAATAGACCAATCATAACAGAAGTAATCGGACAAAAGCAAGCCTAATTCTATGTACATAAATACGAGGGTGATTTACTTTTACAGTAAATTGTTTTAGATTATATTCTACTTAAAAAAATAATAACTATCCGCTGTACAAATTTAAATGTATTATTAAAAAAAACTGAATTGGAGCATGAAAGTTTAACAGTTTAAATTTGAAGTGGTTTTATAATTCTTGCAAAATAAAAAATATTCTAATATATTAGTAAAAAAATATAATGTAATGTGGGTTGTACTTCATTTACCGTATTTGTTGTGGTGCTAAGAGTGGATTGCATCTATAATTTTGCCAGCTAAAACAAGGCTGATGAAAACTTAAATAAAATGAAAAAAAAAAAAAAGCTAACAAATGTTAAAGCTGCCAATAGGAAATGTAATGTAAGCCATTGAGATCTCTTTTTTTTTAGGTCTTGGATATGTTAACTACATTGAAACCATAAACTGGAGCAGTCAGTAGAAGTCTGCATAAATACGCATGACATCTGTCAAAGTCTGTGCCAGTCCTGCAGGGAACCTGGCACGTCCTCTAAACTTTTTTGCACAAATCTGGCATGCTATTACAAATGTGCAAGTGATGTGAATATTTTTCCTGTTTTTCTTTTTGTTGTTGTTTTATGCTGCTGCAACATTCAGCTGACTTTTTAAATAGTTTCTTTGCTCCACCTGTAATTATGAGGTTTACTTAAACGGGCCAGAGGACCAAGACGCATTTGTTCTCTGGGAGCATCCTCAAAATAGACTCAATAAATAACCGTGCTGACACTTTCCATTCTTCAGTACTGACTCTCCTGTCCTGTCAGAGGGCGTCCCATCAACTCAAAAACAATTGAAAATTACAATTTAAATCAAGACTGAAATTCTTAAATTAAAGGGAACATGGCTTTGCAATGTTTTGATGTGCTTATTTTATTTAAGTTTAAATAATCTAGCATTAATGCAGTCTTTCTGTGTTGAAACTCGTGCATATTTTGCTGCACGGTGAAACCTTTAGCATACAGTTACTTCGGAGCGTCACACAAATACAACTGTAAGCACATATTATGGAGATTATTTTCCCCATTCAACCTGTTTCATTGTGCGTTGAGCCACAATGACTCCTGCCCTTTCCTGCTTAGCCAGGCTTTGCGCACAAATGACTGCATAGTGACCAGACAGGAGCTTTTGTGAATTAGACAAGAGGATATTCACTGTGTATGCTTGCACAGGTATTCCAAAACAAAAAAAAAGGAAAAAAAAGAAAAAAAAGAGGTAAGCTTAAGTCCTGGTTTGTCTTTCATGTTTTTGTCACCAACTGTTGGACAACTAACAGTGACACACCTCCACGGACAAACAGGATGCGCCTTACCTGACTGGGATTTCGCGTTTTGTAATCTGGTGGAGCTATCTGTGCAAAAAAGGAAAAAAAAAAAAACTGCATTTTCCCCTTTCTTTATTAAGGCTTTATTAAGGCTTGATAGCATCCGCAGCGCACCTGCGAGATGCGGGAGCATATGTTTTTATGCCCCACGGTCGCCCCTCTGCATGAGCTGACTCTCTTTGCTACATTTAAGTACCGTAAACGCAATACTACAAAAATTAATATATGTTTGGAGGTAGCAGGACAGAAATTTAATCAGAAAAAGAAATCGTAAAATAACGCGCTTTGTTTCAAACTCAAAGCCGGTGTTGGGCAAGAGGATGCGGCTTTACGCGTTGGGATGAAAACACTAGCTTACCTTCAATAGCTATTACGGCCTGTATGGTCCATAATATCCATAGAATATCCATTATTGGTCACTTAAAAGTCCCAGACATTCAAATAAAATATGTTCCGAAAGCCATTGACAGCAAAAGCAGAGAGGGGACAGGCGGTCCTTCTCCTCCAATAGAGCGATCCCAGATAGCAGAGACTACGAACTCAAATCTGAACCAAGTTTGGGCGAAACCAAAAAACCGACAGACAGAGGGGAGTACTGAGCAACACAGACACACAGCTCTGCCTTTCAGGGAAACATCAGTCCAGTAGGTTTTATATATGACAGAAATAATACATTAATGTGAATAATTACTAATTTAACGTTTAAAATTTTTGTATCATCGATGTAGACGCTCATCAATAGGTTTGTTCTTCCCCGTTAAATCCACTTCAATTTACCCGGCTGTCAGTCATCGGCAGAAGGACGGTCCACACTGCCTTACCTAGCGATAATTAAGTGTTTTTGGACCATGTGGGGCATTTATAAAAGATGGAGCAACTTCTTTTCACCGCCACACTGCTCAAAGTGGAAATACCGGTTTGTCCTTAATCAGTCAAAGCTTATATATGTCTTCGGGGTACACTTCGAGCATCTTATAGATATATAAATAAGAGCTTTACTGCAGCTTTTTTGACGCTGGAACAGGTGATCAACAGGGGACAGAAAAAGTCAAGTAAGTTTACCACTATCGTTTCCTCTGTTTTATATATATATATATCCTCATTCTAATATATTCTTTGATTCCGTTTAAATTTACAGATATCCAAATACATGTCTTTCATGCGGTTTCAGCGAAAATTATTAATAAAGTTAATTCAAAGAGTGAGCATTAGTAATATTTTAATTACGATTAAATCCGCGCATTAAATGCAATTATTATTAGTTTTTTTGTTTTTTCAGGTTTTTAACCAATATTTATATATATATTTTTTAATATAACGATATAATATGAGTAAGGAAAATCTTAGTAAAGAGTACTACATATGAGTAATGGTTTTTTTTCTTTTTAAGAAGTTCCGTGGTTTTAGCACTCCATATTACTTTTCTATGTATACTACAGGCAGGACCTAAATGATGATCCCCCGTGTTGATCTGCTCATTCGAGCTGGAGGTGCTGTTACAAACTAATCTTCATTTGATTGAACATGCCTAGTTGTCAGTCAGGTGGGCCTGAGACAAACATGCATTGTGAACTGTAACTTCAAGTCATTAAAAAAATCAGACGATGTGAATCACCTTAAAACCATAATCAGTTGATGTGATTCTGGCTCAGTGTTTCAGAATTTCAAAAAATATGACACAATTAATCTTCCACAATTATTAACTTTGAGCTGTGTTTGCACTAAGTTGATTTAAGTTCGCACAGTGGAGTCTGGCAGCACTATTACCGGCAATCATTTTCCAGGAATCAATAAAAACGCTATACATAATATAAATATGCATATCAAAAATCATACTGCCTTCTACTTTTATGAGTTTTCTGCTGTTTTAATGGGATTACGCTTTACCAAGCAGGTCCAAGTTGCCAGTGATAGCTGGCACTAAATCTAAATTTATTAAGCGTCTCGTGAGATATAGTCATATTTTTAGAATTTCTAGAGAGTGGTATAAAACTTATTTCCTGCTCTAGAAGCTGGTAGTAAAATTCCAGCATCTTTAAACATACCGTGTAAAAAATAAAACGCAGACTGGTTTTATGTGACTCAGTGACAGGCGTGGGGACAGACAGCCATGCACTAAAACAGCTGCAGAAATTACAGATAAGTCAAAAAATTACTGCTTTGCTTTAAAAAGAAAGTGATGATATATGCATCCAGAGAGAAAAAGCCAGACAAAACGATAACTTTTTTTTTTAAATTTGCTTTTTGTATAGAGAAAGTATTTAACATTGTGGGACAGACAAAAGCTGGCTTGCAGATGTCCTCATGACATTTTCCAGTCCAACGTAAACATGCATGAGGAGAGATGTGTCCTGGATATTAAGTATGAAGTTACTAAAACTGGCTGAGGAACAAGAATTTATAATAAATTGTTTGTCATCAAACATGCCTTTCTTATTACGTTACACAACGCTGTAGCTATGCAGCAGGACTCTCATGGGTTAAATGAGCCACGCTGATTTATTTGCCTCCACTGGGCTCAACTATATTGATTCCAGGTCACTTGACTGGCTGACTTCAGATCATGTTCAGGTGACTACAAAACAGATGGAACACAAATGCAAGGCACCGAGAAAGCAGCTTTTCCTTACTGTAATGAGTTCCATACAAGCTCAATATTGACATAAGCCAGGAAAGAAGTGAAAGATGCTGAAGAAATTATATTAATGCGCCTCTAATATTACACAGAGCTCTCTCTTCCACGCTATGTTAGGATGACTGCAACGTCTGCAGCAGCTGTAATATACTTTAATGCAGAGCAGAGAGGTTTAACTTTGGCCAGAAATACTCCCCTGTTTGTTTGCAGCTCTGTTATCCACAAAAACACAACATGCAGTGCTACAACCACAACACCGCCGACCACAAGAGATGTACAAGCTATAAGCACAAGCTATAACTCATAATACACGCAACAAATTACATGCAAATTTTCATTTAATGCATAAAAGGTGCGCTGAGAAATTGATCTGAACTTCCATTGGCTTGGCAGAGTGCCGCATATAGCAGTCACTGAACACATGATTTGTGTGGGGGATTTGTGTGGTTTTACCAGTTGTAAAATACATCTCTTGATGCACCTGAACACATCATCAGTGATGTATCACTGATGATACCGAATACATATAATGGGAATAATATTTTGGCATAGCATGTTATTATATATGTCAAATAGGAAAAGACTTTTATTTATTAGTATAAAATGTTTCCCATAGAATTCACTGCGTGAATTTGACACTATTATGATAAGTTAATATTTTATATGACAGTGCCTTTCAGACTTGTTACCTATTCTGTGATTTAATATCACAGAATAACCATTTTTATCTTCATGTAATATTAACATTTTTATCAATAGGCTTAATAATATTGAATAAAGTGCATAAAAAATTGTAATTGAAATTATAAAATTCTGATCTGCCTTCGTATGGCATTAACAATTGCATTTAAATTTAAAATACATAATTAACAGGACTTTAATCATTCTTGTTTTATTTTTATTTTTTTTATTTTTTTTACTTCAAACTATCAAAACAGTTCAGTTTAATTGGAAAATTTTTATATAATTGCATTTTGTTAATGCCTTACTTATATTCATCAGAATTTATTGTGGGTTTTTTTTATGTCTTATTTCTTAAAATTAAGTGCACATATTGAATATAAAGAATCTATTCATATTGATTAAATCAATATAATTATGTATATTGATGAGAGTATGGGGGGATGATGAATATGAGGCTTTTCTGACCTAGATACACAATATGCAGGCATTCATATTTTGTGTATACAAACACAATTAATAAATATTCCCTGGAACATTTAAAAGGAATTAAAAGGTTTTTAAAGATAACAAGGTAGCAAAATTTGTTTTATACAGAATAACAGAAAAAACAAACAATTAAAAAAAAAAAAAAAAAGTAAAATGTTTGGCCAGTAGTAGGGGATTTCTTTTCCAATAACTTGAAATGTGTCATTGCATCAGCACTGCCACCTAGAGTTTAAAAGCTGAAAATTCACAAATGTCTTGTTATTGAAAACATTGCAAATTTATACAAAAAGTGGTTCAGAGTAATAATCTCAGTTTAAGTCCTTTTTTTTTTCTTCTTTTTTTTTTTACACATAACTGGAAGTGCAGATTTTGTTGTGATATAAGTTCTAGTGTAAAGTGATCATGTAAAAATTAGATTTAAAAATTTTAAAAAGTTGGATGCTCTTAAAACAAAGATTTTTACATGAGAAATTTAAACCTCATTTGAATGAATACTTGCAATAAATTTGTAAACATCTAAAATTAAAAAAAAGGTTTATTTGTTATTCTTATTTCTAGTTCATTTCAGTTTGAATAAATATTGTTTTCAGGCAAATTTATATTGCTGTCAATAATGTTGCTGAGTTCTAATATAATTATAATTCTATATTTTTACCCAAGTAAAATTTTTTACTTAAAATGAATTTGACCCCCGCCTGTCACAGAACCCCTTAAAGTTTAGTTAAACACGTGCTATTATTCATCTGAGGGTAAAATTGATAAGGATGAGAATGAGTTTCTGCAGTTCGTAAGCTATTCTTATCCTTTGGAATATTTAGCTTGCACTTAAGCTTATTCAAAACAGCCGCGCTGGACTGGAATCCATTTCACCTCGAGTCTTAAAGGGCTCACGGTGAAGTATTGCACCCAGTCAGCGTCAGCATCCAGATAAGGAGCGAGGAAGTAAAAATGGCCTGCTCTCCATAAAAGTTGGTGTGTGATCCCTGACCCGGTGCTGAGAAAAAGCTACGGACGCCTCTAATCTCAGGAGACCTTTTGCATGTGGATTAACCTTAGTTAAGACCAGGGAAGGCAGAGTAGAGTTGGCTGGAAAGAACTGTGACAGGCAGAGAAACCAAAGTTAACTTGGATAGTTCAGGATTTTAAATGTTTTTATTCATTCATTTGTCTTAGCAGAGAAGGCGGTCTTTGTCGTTATGTCGAAAGTGAAATAGCACAGCCACAGAGGATACAAATGTAGTCTAGTTGTTTTGGAACGAAAATATTTGATCAGTGGAGTTGAAAAAAAGGTCTCAGTGCTTATCTTTCATGAATAGTCTCCTCCACCCCACCGTACTCCCACCACCCGCCACCACCTTCCCAGCGTATTGGTTTACCCCTGCCAAAAATTTAATTCAATCCTGCTAAGTTGCTCCAGCTTTAATTAAATAGACCAAAAGGCTTGGCAGGGTTTAATTTACTTTCCCGTTAAGTGAACTTTACAGAAACTGTATAACTTTCACTAGTGTGCTGCTGGGACCAGAAAGGAAGCACTTTTTTTTTGACTTTTTGAATCACAATCGCGCCATTTTCAACCGCGAACTTGAGTTTTGAGGTGAAGCGAAGGCTGGAGTCTGGTTTATGTCGGGCCACTGGCTTATTGTCAGAGAGAAATGCGTTTGAATGGTGTACGCCTGTCAGAGGGCAGACAACACTTTTTATCATCATAATAAATCTTAAATCTATTGCCATAAAGCGGAGGCCCAGTAAAAAGTGATTCAGCTGACAGTCATGATGAAATGAATGCCTTGATAAAATGGCAGTCATCAATCATGACTTTGGTTTTGGATGCTAACATCGCCTCTAAGCTTTCTACTAATTGATATGAACCGTTCACATAAATCAGCTGCTGTGCACCAGCGCTGCGTGCTGTTGACACTGTGGTTTGCATTTTGGAACCAAAGATTATATTTTTCCTATAACACCTACTGAGTTGTAGTCTGCAGGTGTTGTGATTACTCGACTATAAGCTCCTGACAACAAGCAAGAATGCAGTTATAAAATGTTAATTTATTCCTAAATTTAAGGATACGTATCATCACGTCTAGTGACTTCACATTGCTTTGTGGACTGTTCGAAAATAGCCGAGCTCTGGCTGCAGATGAGTCCAGACTTCAAGCACTATTTTAAATGGCCATCAGCAGCTTTTTAATCACCATATGGAGCTGCAGATTCCTGCAGATCTGAGCTGCTAAATAAACGGCTTTCTTTGTAGAGCGAGAACTAAAATTCTGCTTATGGAGTACATTTAAATAAAGAGTCTCATTTACAGCATAAACAATTGCGATAACTTCATGAATGTACATCAGTCTTATCAGTGTACCAGTAGTTGTAAGTAGTACTTAATTATTAAGTAATATGTTTTATTCATCATCTCATGTGAGTAGCATAATATAGCAGAGAAAATATGAATGTATTAGGTGATATGAATTATCACCTAATACATAAAAAATATGTTCCCCTAATAAATCAAATTTGCACAAATACATTATTTATACAGTATTTTTTATTGGCTTTGGATGTTGCAAGAAATCACTTGACACCAAAGCTAAACCAGAGCATGTTTAAAGAAAAGCCAGAATACTGTATGTCCTCCTTATCTTTTTTTCTCTTTTCTCTCCATCTAGACTGTCAGCCATCACAGAACAACAGATGGAGGTGCACGACAGGATATTGCTTCTAAGAGGATTCCTGTTTCTTTGCCTGTCACTCTGGACATTTTTGTGGGGACGGACTCTTTCATCGTGACCCAGCTCAAATGGCTTACTGGAAGTGGTGTAGAGTTGATGGTTAAGCCCTCTAAAAGCCGCCACTACCCACGTTGACCTGCTTGGCAAACAGAATTTCCCGATCACGTCTGCTGTGAATAACATTAAAATAAGTAACCAGGTGGGATTAGAAAGTCATGGTGCTCTCTTAAGTCTCTGAACTCTTGACATTTCACTGAAAACGCTGAGGTATGTGCCAGCTCTCTGCATGTGAATGGCCCGGTATCAGATTCCCCTGTCTCTTTAGGACTATAGTAACACCTTTACAAGAAGCCGTGTTTGCCTTCAATCAGCAGGTAGGCATCAGGATTTCATATGCAGGAGTATTTGTTACTAAGTTTCACAAAATTTTTAAAATATAATTGTAACGTTACTACAAAGAATCACGCAAAACATGCAAAAATTGGTCATTGCTAGTTGAATCTGTAACTAAATTACTATAAGCATTAAAATAAAAGTTGTTATGATACACTGCCATTATTATTAATGGTAACTTATTAATAGGGGAAAAAATATTGTTTTTTTAAAGTCTTAATAAAATGACAGCAACTGAGTGATGTAAATCAGTAAAGACAAATAAAACTGAAATATTCTCAAAAATAATTTATAAAAAATGTATCTGAAAAACGAAGCAATAAGTTGCAAGGTCTACTAATGAAATAATTTAAGATTGTTGAGATTGTAAGAAACATGTTTATTACTAAATGTGGGTTAATTTTGGTGTTTAAGATTTTATTACTTCAGTTCATACAGGTATTACGAGAACCGGAGACATCCTTTGTCACCAGCCGTGCGAGTTTATATATTTAAAAAAAAAAAGAAAAGAAAAAAAGAAAAATCAACTGAGGGCAGAAGCTCAATTTCGTCTTTTATTCTGGCGGCATCTTTTAGGGAGCAGCCCCTCTTTCTCATGGCGCACAAAGCATGTTGACATGCTGAGCCTGTTTTATCATCACGCACTTCCTGAAAGAGGAGCTGCACCTACAGGTGAAACCGTAACGGTACGAGTCACAGTGGGTGAATGCTGAGTTTTGGTTCACTACAGCAAAACAGTCCATATTTCTTGGCACAGCTTAATGTCGTCGCACTCGAGTTCCCATTCGGTATACACGTGCATGATTATGGTGACTTACAACTTGGTATGCATATGAGTACAAATAGGGAATATATTTACAGTTACATCTTTTTAATGTCTATGTTTCTGAGGAGATATCCAACACATTGTTTGATTATTGGAATCGCGTTTTAAAAATTTTTTAAGATTAAAATGTTTTACCACACTTCACTGTACTAACAGCCGTTTCCTAATTTTGTTATATGATTTTTTATTTTTTTTTACAGAATTTAATTTAAAGGCATTTCTTTATACCAGTACTTCTCAGACCAGGTCATGTTAGTGATTTCACAAAGGGACTGGCCTCCTGAGGCGAATGTAGGGTCTTCACGCTTGCACAGTTCAATAAAGATCTAATAAAAATTCTCCAGTCATTTAATGGCTTCATGGGGATCTAGATCTAGATGCTTTTCCTGTTGGAAAACATAAAAAATGGTTAATTTAACTTGGTTGCTGCTCTGAGGGTTATTACCTCTTTACTGTATTTCCTTTGTATTTAACCTAGACCCTGAGAGGAAGGGGGGAAACTCAGAATCTCCAGGGGGACCCAATTATATTTCCGTCTGTGTTCTCTGCAATATAATGGCTTTACAACAAGATCTTTTTTCCTGCCTCTGCTTTACTTTCTTCTGATTTCATCTCAGTAGACTTAAGAAATTAAGCTTATTTCACTAAAGGCTTCTTTTCATGCCCCCTTATCCTGTTTCATGTTATAGTTTTATCTAATGACTAATATAACAGGCTGCGAGGGGCTGTCCTGTTGTTTGTGGTAGCAGCTCAATAGTTGGGCTAAATCATCCCATTTCATAAACTGTTATACTGTTGCTCATGCTATAAACAACTGATCACTGTCTTTTAAGGTTTGCCCTGAGCGACTTCGAATTCGGTGGTGAACAGTTCCCCTGCAGATCATCACGTTGAATTTAGCCATGAAGTTTCAGCTTGAACAGACGTGGTAGGTTTCCAAACCCAATAGCTTGTGGCTAGGATTTTTTCTTTGCTGTCTAGCACAAATCGGTGACCACAGACCAGAATTTGTCTGGAGGCTTTAAGGATCCTCAGACGTTCAGCTGAGTTAACTTGCCAAACATATAGGAATTATATGTTGTGTTTACAAAGTCTATTAAAAGCAACGTACAATTTAAACATTTGTGTGACTGCAACAAATTGGACGTGTTTTTGATTGAACAAGCCAGCATACAAAGAGATATCCTGCTTTTATCAAGGACTTTACTTTAAGAGTAAGTACGAACAGTGACACATTAAAATGTGGGTGGTAGCGTTGCAATGTGCGTTGGCGTCTATGCACGCAGATTTATGCGTTGTGTAAGGCAAGTGTCGAAATGCCACTGCATGTAAGCGTCTGTATTTGGAGAGGGAGCAGAGAGAGCTAGGCTACAGAGCGCAGTGAGGAAATAGAGCAGAAGAATACAGGCCCGACATAAAGAAATCTTGGATAATTCTGCCCTGTGTGAGGGCTACAAAGAGCAGAACGCAACATCCAGAGGTTGTTCCCATGGCAACCTTAGCCCAGGGAGAGATCACTGACCCTCCCGCCCCGCAGTGCAAGCGGGGGCACAGATTGTAGGTCACATATGGCACCAGCGATCCAATCAGGTCTAATCTAGCTTGACTTTTAGGTCATGAATTATACTGGCAAGCTGGTTTACATTCGGGCTTCAGTCAGCTCAGCTGTCTAACAATAGTTGCTTTTTAGACAAGCCGCTGAACCGACCCGGTAAGTGGTCATGTAAACAAATGTACATTTTGTCCAGTGTGGAACACCTACAGCTCTAGAGCATATGCTGAGCATAAAAAAAAAGCCATCACATTGATCACATGTTGGGTTAGATTAATGTCATATCCTCATGAGACTTTGTGTGATCTTTAGTGGTTACAAAAAATGTTAAATTGAAAGATACTTTCCTTTTTAGTTCTCTGGAGGATTTATTAAAACAGCGAAAGAAAGTCAGGTAAAGGTTTTGTATTTTTCCATCTACTGATTAAGGCTATTAAATATACATGTAAGCACCAAAAGCTGAATATTTCCACATATATAAACTTTTTTATGGCCAATATTACACACATGTACCACAATAAAAATATTAAAGTGATAGTCAGTTTCTATGCAGTAATGTGAAATTGTCTTTTCTGTTAACTGTGTAAGATGAGGTGGGGTTTTTTTTTTTCTTCTTTAAAAAATATAATGATAATTGTAAAGATCTACATTAAAAATTTCTTTTTACCTGGAAAAAAGATGTTTAAAAATACAATACACACAAAGATTTTTTATTAACAACAGCACAGTTAACAGCTGCAGTTATTTAGTGTTTGGGAAGGCTAGTGCAACAGGAACAGATGACACAAACTGTAGATAAAAGCACTTTGTCGGACCATGTTCATTAATAATCTGGTCTGTAGAACCCCCAGGAAGGGCAATGAGGAAGTATGCAAACGTAAAAAATATCCTATTTGGTATAATGCTTACATGGAATATAATACCCCTACCAAAGTGCTTACACCACATCTGTGCATGCATGTAATTCATGATGACCTCAAAGTCATCGGCGCCAGAAACTCTGCGAGAAGTGAGATTTAGATGCCGGTGGTCATGCAGCAGAAACACGGATATGATATAAATGATTCATGGACCATGTTTCTGGAGTATTGGAATAGTGCACCTGGCCATCATCAGAGGCCAGTATAGTTTTATGCTCCTTTGTAAAATGTTTCCAGATACAAAAAAAAAAAAAGATTATTTTTGCTTCCATGCAACTCCAGTGGTTCAGCTTGGTGTGCAACAGAGGCCCTCTGGAAAAGCTTCTGAGTGAATTATTAATATTTCATGGGTATGAATTTAAAATAACAGTATTAATTGTGGATGGAAAATAATTTAGCTCTTACTTGTGTTTTTTTTTTTTAAATAGTAGACAACCATTAATTTATTAATACGCAATTAGCTGTTTGGCAGCTCCACCTTTTTGGGAGTGGGGCGGGAGTTTTTGCCTCACATTCTATACTTTGGTTATATTTATTGTGTCTGCTGTATCGTCCCCGGGTTTATGCATATATTTTCTTTGTTAAAGCACATTAAGTTTGAATGCAAAGAAATGTGAAATATAAATAGCATTTCTATTCCATTCCACTTTGTGTATGCGGGTCGAACTCTGATAGAAAACTGCTCCCGATCTCGAACCAGCTCTCCTCACTCACTGCCCCGTGGTTTGCGATTTCATGAGTGAGCTGGTAATAATCACGGGTGACTGGATTTTCACCTTTGTGCTGAGATCTATACATGAAGGCGCAGCTCCACTGTGAGACCTTCAGCTGCCATATGGGAATGCCTGAGGTCTGAAGTCAGAAGAATCTTTACGTGTGCTTCTCATTGCATTATCTGCATCTTATATGCCTCCAAGTAAATGAAATCACAGAATATATTTAGCAGAATTGCTGTAATTATTCTTTTAAAGGTAAACATGACTTATTATTGCAGGATAACGCGAGTTTGTGCGCTGGCTTTTGTGATGGAGCTCTTACTATGTTAAAAGTAGACAGAAATGGTTTGACAATAGACGCACATGTAATTTTACACATCTTGAAATATTCAAGAAATGCACCTGCAGGTGTTAATACAATTATTCCATGTCAGCAGTTTAGAATGAAGCGTGATTTTTTTGTGTTTTCTTATTTTCCCCCCGGTGTCTGTGCCCTGTCTCTCTGTGCGCTCATGTATTTTTTTCATAAAATAATTTTATGAGTTACAGAAAATATATTAGATTGTAATTCACAGTATTTTCAGTAATAAGATACATTTATGGTATATACTGATCTCAGTTCAACATATTGAGAGGATTATTTATTTAACTCTTGTGGAAATTGAATCAGTGATTTATTTACTTATTTATTTATTTGCTTGCTTGCTTGTTTGTTTACGTGCTGTCTTTGTGTCTATACTGCATTACAAAAACTATAGACTACAGTTTCTTTAATGCTATGCCACCACTTCTTTGGACTCAGTCTTTCTTTTAGTGGAAACTACAGTGGTCAAGGTATTGATGTCTGCCTATGGCTGTTTCATCTTTTCCTCCATGCATTACTTTGGTCCTTCTGTCATTTCTGATAACTCAATGAAGAAAAATATTTCCTTGTTAAAATAATTTGACACTAAAATATGATTTCCTTAAGAAATAAAACAGAAGCATTTTGACCTGTTTTATGAACACAATAAAAAATGTTTTTTAAAAAATCACATTTTAGTTCTGTTATCAAGTGGTAAACTAATACATAGTTGCTACTCTACTCTTCTGTCTTAACTTACAATGCTGTTTTTCTAGCTACCCATGCCTTGAAAAGGCGGTTATTGTAGAGCTAAACATCAGCCGTTTAACAACTTTTAGTTTCTTAATCAATCACAAGTTGCTTACATTTAGTGGAATGTAAGTAAAAAAGTCCCTAAATTGATACTGTACCGATCAGTAGGAAAGGTAAATTAATACAGCAGTGTTATCACAGTCATTTCACATTAACCACCAGAACAAATCTAAATTAAATATAATCAAAGTGAATGAAATAGAAGAAATATGAGCAGGGTGAAGCAGTGAGCTGTGTATTTTAGGATAGTAATCTTAGGATAATAATACTATGCTATAATACACTGTGCATTAGAGAAAGTCAGGTGAATATTGCAGAAAAAGCTGCACAGTGACCTCTGTTTGGATAGGTTAAGTAGCAGAATTTGTTAAATATTGTGTTGTATTACATTCTAAAATATAATGTTTATCCTGATATATTTTTGTTTTCTAATAATGACAGTTGTCAGAATGCTGCTTGATAGGCATTCTGGGTGTTCTTTAATTTAAAACTGAATAAACTGTAAAATATTGTAGCAGTCCTAAATCATATGGCTAATATTAAAAGTTCCCATCAGGCTGAGTCATAACAAGTCAGCCTGCACAGTTTCTAGCTGTACTGTTGTCCAGACAGTTCCAAGCGCTACATCTGTGTCTTTAAAACATCTTTAACATTAACGTGATGGAACACAGCTCGATGGAACTTTCTGGTAGAATGAAGTGCACACAGAGTGAGTGATCCGACCTTTTCTTGTTCCTGAATCATGCAGTGTTCAGCCTCTCAGACTGCTTGTTTTAGGAAACCCATCTGAACACATGGAAGAGAAGTAAGACAGAATGGAGGAGCAAAAGGTGACAAGCAGAATGACGCTAATGCAATCCGAAGTGGCCTGTAATGTGGTGTTTCTAAATTGAAAAAATTGACCTTCCTTAGAGAGGTGACACAAGCCCGCACTCTGAGATGTTTCGGGGGCTAAGTGGAAGTTTCAGAGCAAGCTGCAGTGGAGCCTGAAGGCCGAGCAAATTTTTCATGAGTAATTTAATATCTGGAACATGAGAGCGGGCTCCACTCAGGATGCTGGCCCGGATATGGACAGTGATCTGTCAAAAAGGAGGGGGAGAAAGCCAAAAGGGAAAACAAATGAGTAGTTAAGACTGTACATCAACATTCATCCAAGGATGCTTAGGGATGATGCATTGCCACCAACCTAAAGACAATCTCTCCACCAGGACATGCTTCTGGGTGTCCAGTTTTGGAAGTGTCATTATTCATTTTGTTTAAATGTGAATCTGTCCATTCTTTAAAAAATGGCAACCTAAAATTGGGTTCCAAATTGTTAGCACCATGCAGCACAAAGTGTTAGTGTACATAATGTGTTATTCTTAAACATGAAACTATTCAGAGATTGCAAAAGCCAAGCCTACTAACTTTAAATCAAAAGATGTTTAAAAAGCACTTTAAAAAGACTGGCGAGTTGTGTTGTCAGCAAAATGTTGCAACATCACGGCTGAAGTCTGCTACCAGGTACATAGCACATAAGAATGACCACAATCTTCCTTCCAAGCTTCTCCTACCGAGCAACCCAAGCTATGGTGCAGGGAGAGATGTGCAATTCTTCTTTGGTCAATACATTGCCTCCTCCTCACCAACGCTCCTTGTTTAGCCCCAGGATTTTGGAGCCTTAGGCAGAATTAGTGCAGAACACAGGACAGTGAGTTGAACCAACCACTGCCCCTCTACTATGTGGGTGAAACTTTGAGGGGTACGTTAGTTAGGGGACCAAATCCTGGAATTAAATCTTCAGGTGTGGAAAGGCACACATAAACTTTAACAGACTGGACCACCAGCAGTCCCTTGCATCCTTACCCATCATCCACTCCAGATGATCTGGTTTCTTACTACAATAACAATCTTCACTGTCTCCTTGATGCCCTGGCTCCACTAAAAACCCATACAGTCTCCTTCATCCACTTAACCCCGTGGTACACACCTGAACTCTGCCAGCTCAAAAGGAAAGGCCGCCAACTCGAACGTCTCCACATGAAAACCGGACTTGCCATTGCCAAAGAAGTGTACAATAACCATATTCTTCACTCTTTTGAAAGCCAAACCCACTTACTATGCAGATTTGATTGGCTCCAGTGACAGGAACACAAAGACCCTATTTCACATAATGGACAAAGTCCTGTGCCCACCTGAATTCCTGTCTGCAATCCTGTATACATCTGCCTCCTGTGATGTTTTAATGTCATTGTTCAACAACAGAATCAAGGCCCTTCACCAGCAGCTCATCCACTTCATCTTAAATTGCTTCTTCACGGTCTCACCCAGCACCTCATTTGCATCTACTTACCAGCATCAAACTTCCCTGTTGCTGAAATAATGGACCTCATCAAGAAATCCAAGCCATCCACCTGTCAACTTGCCCTTCTCCCAACTCCACTGGTTAAAGACTGCCTCCCCTCTTTGTCACCCCTAATGACTGCCATCATTCACTCATCCCTCTCCACTGTCTTAGTTCCCTCTCTACTTAAATGTGCTGCTGTAACTCCTGTTCTTAAAAAAAAAAAAACAGTATTGATCCCCAATAACTTGAATCATTTCTATTCCTATTTCTAACCTCCCCCTTTATGTCCAAAATACTAGAAAAAAAAACTGTTGTATCTCAGGTTCGTACTCATCTATCTGACAGTAACTTCTATGAACAGTTCCAATCAGGCTTTCACCCCCTCCACAGCACAGAAACAGCCCATGTAATGATAACAAATGACCTTCTAAATGCAGCTGACTCTGGGCTATTATTTATTCTCATTCGGCTTGATCTGATTGCAGCCTTTGATACCATTTCTCCTGCACAATCCTCCTTGACAGACTTGCATCTATTGGTATCACTGATACTCCCTTAAACTGGTTTAAGTCATATCTCTGAGGTTACACTCAGTTCATCTAATTAAGTAACGTCGCATCCCAGCCATCCCCATTTACCATGGGTGTTCCTCAGGGTTCTGTTTTGGAGCCACTGCTATTTATTATCAATCCTCTCCCCCTTCAAGCCCACATTAATAACATTACCCAGTCTGCTTTCTTTCAACTTCATAACATTAACCACCTCTGTCCGTCCCTCACACCCAACAGTACTGCCATCATGGCTCTGCTCCCCCTCTATTATTATTAGCTCCTTGTACCACTGGAGGTCTAGAAATGAGGATGGTGGGAGTAAGAACTGCACTGATAGCCTCACTTATATATCCTTCCACTTGTGCAAGCCCCTTGCTCCCCCCAGTGTCACAAAGCCATGCAATATATGGAATGGGGGAAGGTGCAGGCTAGGAATGTGAGTACTTATCCAAAGGATGCATATAAGCAACAATGGATAGTTCCTGAGATTGCAGTATAGAGTATTGCATCTCTTTGGCACACTGCTTACTCCTGGTTAGTCCAGTGGTTTCCAAAGTCAAGAGGCCTGTGAAGTTTGACTCTCATCAAAATACAAGAGAAAGTGATGTATTTGCTGGGTTGGGTGATATGGACCAAAAATAATATCTCAATATTTTTTAGCTGAATGGTGATATATGATATATATCTTGGTATTTTTTCTTCCCAAAAGGTATAAACAAAAAGGCCCTTCTGAGTCAAAGCTACATGTCCCAAATGTCACACAGGCACTTTTATTAACACTCAGCTGTAGATGTACATGAGAAATTGCTCAAAAATAAACTATTGGCATATTTAAATAATAATGATCCTCAAATAAATTAATGCTTTTTTCCTCCATAACAAATGACTCAAAGCTGTGCTATTAAAATGTAAACAGAAAAGATACAGAGCAAAAATAGGAAAAGACTGACTCATTCTCCAGTGAAGTAGACTTCACCAAAGTGCTTCCTCCTGTGTGTACTCCTGTACATGTAATACTCTGTGCAAATAACAAAACATGTAAACAGATTGAATGAATAAAATTCTGTCCTTTAGTCAGGAAGATTCTAGTTAGATCAGTAAATCCATAGACATATGCACTGAAGTATCACAGCAACGGGCCCGCAAGCTCAATGCGGCATCTACACATCTGCCGGCTGCATCACAAGGACACAAAAAAGACCCACTTCTGCTATTAACATCACATGACTTAGGGTACAAACCAACAGCTAGGTACTCTTGGGGGTCTGGACGATGCCAAAGCGTACAAACGGACGCAGTATGAAGGCGATATGTACAAAAACACGGCGACAGCGCAGGACTTCAGGTTTCCAGATTCCCCAAAAGTCACCAACGTAAAATGACATGGACTATATCAGTATAAATGATATTGTCTCATCTTATATCGCGTATGAAAATATATCGATATTTCCTAAAAACTCGATATATCGCCCAGCCCTATGAATTTCCCTGAAAATTTGACTCAAAAAACAAACAACCCAGGCTGTTGGCTATAAATAGGTATATTACAATCACTGTGCCATAGCCTGGCAACGTTGTCCGAGCTAACCTGTTTGTAGCCTCGGATAATATGCTTAAGTGGTCTGCCAAAAAGCAGGTTTCTGATCAAGCTTCAGCTCTTATATTTTCTCTTTGCCATACTTCTGCCTCTCTTTCCTGAAAATGCCATTCAAATATTGATTTAAAGCGAGAGAAAAAATTGCTGACTTTTCTGAAATCCACTTTTAAGATGACAGTTTTCCATTGATCACAATGGTAAAACAATGCATGCTAAAGGAGTACTCTGGTGTAACTTCATTATTGTTTGTGCTATTGGTGTGGTTTTGGTATCAAAATGTATGTTTTTCCATGCTCTATCTGCACAGGTTTCAGATGTAACTGGAAAGAAAGAAAATTTCTGTAACACACCTACTACAAATTACTAATTCTACCCAGTCATATATAAAGTGCTAATGCCAATGTGTGACCCAGTTGCCAGTAAGCAGTAAATCTAGGTAAGAGTACTGGGTAATATCACAGACTAACAACCCCATTGTACCAGTTTTAATTCACCTCTTATATAAATAAATATATTTATATAAATACGTAACTAGACATACTTGTGATTAATTGCAAACTGAGCTTCTGTTATTACTGTGGTCCCCCTGCTTTACCGTAAAGGGTTAGTGTTGTCGATTTACTCTGTGAAAGTAGCAAAGTGATTGACTATCATAATATTGTTATTATTTAACCATAAAAATATAAACAGCTCACTGAATAACTTCTCTTTGGCTGTCGTCTCTCTTCCTCTATTAACAGTTTGCCTTTTAGTCAGTGAGTCAGACAATTTGTCTCTAACAGTTGGTTAATAACTGTAAGAAGAATTCGGAAGAATGTCAGAATTTAATATAAAACATTTTAAAAATTAACAATAAACATCTGAACAGAAGCCGTTAGCTTAATTATGCATAGACAGAAACTTGGCCAACTTTAGAAAAGATGTAGTCTGTGCTGTGTTCTATTTTTCTAGAAGCATTAAAACAAGAATAAAGAGTTTTCTAAAAAATGTGGGCCACATGCGGTTTCTGTTGTATATTTTATAAACTAGCGCAGCATGGCGGTTTCAGTGGTTAGCACTATCGCCTCACAGCAAGACTCACAGCTTGAGGCCTTCCTGTGTGGAGTTAACATGTTCTTTCCATGTGTGCATGAGTTCTTTCCAGATACTCTGGCTTCCTCCAAAAAAAAAAAAAAAAAAAAGGCACAGGTTACACTATATTGCCAAAGTATTCACTCATCATTTAATTCAGGTGTTCCAATCACTTCCATGGCCTCATTTGTATAAAACCAAGCACCTAGGCATGCAGACTGGTTATACAAACTTTTGTGAAAAAATGGGTCGCTCTCAGGAGCTCAGTGTATTCCAGCATGATACCGTGATAGGATGCCACAACTGTGCAGCAATTCCAGTTGTGAAATTTCCTTGCTGCTAAATATTCCACAGTCAACTGTTAATGGTATTATAACAAAGTGGAACTGATTGGGAACAACTTTCATCTCAGCCACGAAGCAGTAGGCCAGATAAAATCACAGAGCGGGGCCAGCGGATGCTGAGGCACATAGCGCGCAGAGGTCGTCGACTTTCTGCAGAGTCAGTCGCTACAGATCTCCAAACTTAATGTGACCTTTAGATTTGCTCAAGAACAGTGTAAATAAAGTGGTTGTAATTAAATCATCCAGGTGTCTTAGCTAATTATAGACCTTTTTTTTTTTACAGAATTTCTTTGTAACAGAGACTAGAATACACCATAGTATACACCATGGTATTAAAGGAAACGTGTTGCACTGGTTTGAATCATGTCTATTGTGTCTATCTGATACATTACATTTGTTTATGTAAACAAATAGTCTTCCTCACTCACAAAAATGTGTCATGGAGTTCCACATGATTCTCTGCGGGGACCAACACTTTTTACATTATGCTGCTTCCCTTAGGCAATAGTATTCAAAGGCACTACATTTACATTGCTGTGACGGTAATACTGAGTTATAATTATATATGAAACCAGATGACACAAATCAATTAGTTAAACTATAGGCATGTCTTAAAGACAGGCAACTAAATTCTTACTTCTAAATTTGGACAAAACTTTTATTGTTCTTGGCCCTAAAAATCTTAGAAATATGATGTCTACTTATTCTGGATTGCCATTACCTTGGCCTCCGGTAGTGCTGAGAGGAATCTGGGAGTCATTTTTCACCAGGATATGTCCTTCAACGTGCACATTAAACAAATATTTACGGCTGCCTTCTTTCATCATTGCAATTTGGCTAGAATCAGAAACATCTTGTCTTAGAGTGAAGCTGAAAAATTAATTTTTGCATTTATTACTTTGAGTCGAAACAACTGTAATTTCTTATTCTCAGGCTTTTCTAAGAGTCCCCTGAAAAGCCTTTAGTTTGTCCAAAACATTCTCTCTCACTATTTCTCTCAATTAGATTCTCTCCATGACCTGCCTGTTAAATTTAGATTTGAATATAAAATCCTTCTCTCACATATAAAATTTGGATGAGATGACTAGCCTCATCACATCTTAATAACCTACTGTATCATCCCAGCAGTGCATTTTTCCTCCCCCCACTACTCCCCATTGTCAGCTAATAGTAAAGAATATATATTAGATTTTTAGGGCAGCACAGTGGCATGGCGGTTAGCACTGTTGCTTCGCAGCTAGAAGGTCCTGGGTTTGAATCCACCATCTAGCAGGGGCCTTTCTACTTTCTGTGTGGCATTTGCGTGTTCTCCCCGTGTCTGTGTGGGTTCTCTCTGGGTACTCCAGCTTCCTCCCACAGTCCAAAGACATGCAGTAAGTGGGGTTAGGTCAGCTGGTGATTCTAAATTGCCCATAGGTGTGAATGTGAGTACGAATGGTTGTTTGTCTATGTCTTTATTGTGGTCAAATTCTATAATTTGCACCCAGAGAAAAATATAGACTTATCTCAGATGTGTTAAAATGATCATAGTTTACTTTTTTAGTAGAGTTTAATAATTAATTATATAGATCACAAACAGTATTCACAAGAAAAACAGTAGTGCCAGAACCAGCTCTGGTGCATCTGAGGTAGCCGGGTGTAAATATTGCATCATCTGGTCCTGCTAGCACACACACACACACATATACACACATAAACGCACACACACAATCAGAATTATGTATTTGTATTGTACCTAAAACAATTCCCAGAACAAAGGAAGTGAACATGCCTGTGCTTTTCTGAGAGTAGAGATATGTGTATCCAAACAGGCTGGTTATTCAGCTGTGTGTAACATTACGTGAAGATGTCACACGAATGAGAAAATCTGTTTGACAAATTTTGGATAAATGGAGTTTTATGGTCAATTTTTTTTTTTTTTTTTACAAGCTGCATAGTTGCCTTAATATTTTATTGCATATATACTGTATATTGCATGTAAATGTTGCATTTTTTTATTTTATTCCTCCTAAATACAGCATACAAAGAAAATGATGTTACTTAAGGGAAACACAGTGCTGCAGCACTTTTGCATTCCGATGGCCTCGTTGTGCAAACGGAATGCAATTCATAAAATATTTTCAGAAGTCATGTTTCTCTAATCCAGTCATGTCTTGTCAGCAGTTACTTGGAACACCCACTGTTAGACTGTATTTATTGCATATAAAAATTAATTGGCAAACTAATTTTTTTCATCTATATCGGCATCATCTTTAAATGACATAAGCCTTACATATTTTTTAATTCTTGACACTCACCCCAAATATTGACATCTATTCATTCCACTAAAAGTAATCCAGTATGGAGTATTAACAGTACTCTTTGCACCCTTGACATGTGCGTAAGCTTCTTTTTTTTCCCCCAGTGGCGTCCGTCTTTAGCTATCTTTAAAGATTCATAATTCTCCATATTTGGGTTTTCTGAGACAAACTTTGCACTCATGGTCATGATCATTCTTCTTTTTCCTCTCTCTCTCTTTAGGAGTTGCCACAGCAAAATCATCTGCCTCCATCTCATCCTGTCTCTATCATGCTCTTCTTTCACACCAACCCTCTGCATATCTTCTTTCACTACATTCATGAACCTCCTCTGAGGTCTTCCTCTTTTCCTCCTGCCTGGCCACTCCCACTTCAGCATCACCACCCACCCACAGTGCAACTCCTAATATTCTCTACACTTTTCCATCAACACTCTCAAAGCTAGCATCAAATCTGCACTGCTCTTTCTTGGCATAAAGCCTTACTGCTGCTCTCGTTTCATCACCTCTCTTCTTAGCCTAGCTAAGAACTCTTTCCCATAGCTTCATGGTATGGCTCACTAACTTTATAACTCTATAGTTACTACAGCTCTGCACATCACCCTTGTTCTTGAAAATCCTTACCAGTACACTTCTTCATTCCTCAGGAATCCTCTCACTCTCCAGGATTGTGTTAAACAATCTGGTTAAAAAAGTCCACAGCACTCTCTCCTAGACATCTCCATACCTTCACAGGTATATCATGTAGACCAACCACCTTTCTACACCTTGTCCTCTTCGTAGCTTCCTTCCTCCTTAATAATCCTCTGCACTTCCTAATTCACTAACTGTCCTCCATCTGGCCTCTTCTCTCTCTCTTTTTATTCATTCTTCAGCACCTCAAATTGCTCCTACCATCTTCTCAACATACTCTCTTCACTTTTTCTCACATTTCCATTTCTGTCCTTAATCACCCTATCCTGCTGCACATCCTTTCCAGCTCAATCCCTCTGCCTAGTCAATTGTTACATGTCCTCTTCGCCTTCCATTGTGTCCAACCTCAGACAACTCACTATAAGCCTTTGTTTTTGTTTTTTATTGTATGCCTGCCTTCCAGTGCTCTCATCTCCTTTCATCATCTCCGTGAATATCTCATTTTTCAGGTTTTCACATTCAGCACCCATCACAGTTTAAATGAGATCTTTTAGCCAGCTCTTTCACTGAAGAAGTAACAGCCATCCAAACATCCATTATCTTCTACTTATACAAAGCTGGTTCACAGTGACAGGCTAAGCAGGATATTCCAGGCATTCATCTCCCCAGCATCATTTTTCAGTTCCTCTTGTGGGAGTCCAAGTTGTTCTAAGGACAGATCTCTCCAACTGGTTCTGGATCTACATCTAGGTCTCTTCCCTTATGTTATACCAGCAAATACCTCCAAAGGGCGGCCCCCCCAGGAGGCATCATAAGTAGATGCCCAAACAACTTAAACTGTTTTTGCACTGACGAGCAGTGGCTCTACTCTGAGATCCGTGTCCAAACTCCTCATGACCACGGGCGAGGGTTGGAACACAGATGGACTGGTAACTCAAACGCTTCACCTTTTGGCTCGGGTCTCTCTCCACCACAGCGGCCAGGTCTAACAGCTGCAGTACTGCTGGTCCAATCTGCAGGGCCACCTCACACTCAACAGCACGTGAATAAGATCTAAAGATACTTGAGCTCCCTTGCTTGAGGCAGACTCTCTCCCCCAACCCAGAGGGACCTCAGAACCATAGCCTCAGACTGGGAAGTGGTGACTCTCATCCACCAGCCATTTCGCACTAGGCTGCAAACCACTCCATCTGCATGCTGACACGTGCTATGTTGAAGCCAAAAGAACCACATCATCTGCAAAAAGTAGAGATGCAAAAGTGTGTCTGAGGTTATAGTTTTCATTGGGAGAATGCCTTCTTTTGGCTGCTCCTTATCAGTTGTAGCCTGCTGCATTTTTGCCAGGGACATATAGTTGTAGCTATATACAGTGCCTTGCGAAAGTATTCGGCCTCCTTGAACTTTTCAACCTTTTGCCACATTTCAGGCTTCAAACATAAAGATATAAAATTTAAATTTTTTGTCAAGAATCAAATACAAGTGGGACACAATCGTGAGGTGGAATGAAATTTATTGGATGTGTCAAACTTTTTTAACAAATAAAAAACTGAAAAGTGGGGCGTGCAATATTATTCGGCCCCTTTACTTTCAGTGCAGCAAACTGACTCCAGAAGTTCAGTGAGGATCTCTGAATGATCCAATGTTGTCCCAAATGACTGATGATGATAAATAGGATCCACCTGTGTGTAATCAAGTCTCTGTATAAATGCACCTGCTCTGTGATAGTCTCAGGGTTCTGTTCCAAGTGCAGAGAGCATCATGAAGACCAAGGAACACACCAGGCAGGTCCGAGATACTGTTGTGGAGAAGTTTAAAGCTGGATTTGGATACAAAAAGATTTCCCAAGCTTCAAACATCTCAAGGAGCACTGTGCAAGCAATCATATTGAAATGGAAGGAGTATCAGACCACTGCAAATCTACCAAGACCCGGCCGTCCCTCTAAACTTTCATCTCAAACAAGGAGAAGACTGATCAGAGATGCAGCCAAGAGGCCCATGATCATTCTGGATGAACTGCAGAGATCTACAGCTGAGGTGGGAGAGTCTGTCCATAGGACAACAATCAGTCGTACACTGCACAAATCTGGCCTTTATGGAAGAGTGGCAAGAAGAAAGCCATTTCTCAAAGATATCCATAAAAAGTCTCATTTAAAGTTTGCCACAAGCCACCTGGGAGACACACCAAACATGTGGAAGAAGGTGCTCTGGTCAGATGAAACCAAAATCAAACTGTTTGGCCACAATGCAAAACGATATGTTTGGCGTAAAAGCAACACAGCTCATCACCCTGAACACACCATCCCCACTGTCAAACATGGTGGTGGCAGCATCATGGTTTGGGCCTGCTTTTCGTCAGCAGGGACAGGGAAGATGGTCAAAATTGATGGGAAGATGGATGGGGCCAAATACAGGACCATTCTGGAAGAAAACCTGTTGGAGTCTGAAAGAGACCTGAGACTGAGACGGAGATTTATCTTCCAACAAGACAATGATCCAAAACATAAAGCCAAATCTACAATGGAATGGTTCACAAATAAACGTATCCAGGTGTTGGAATGGCCAAGTCAAAGTCCAGACCTGAATCCAATAGAGAATCTGTGGAAAGAGCTGAAGACTGCTGTTCACAAACGCTCTCCATCCAACCTCACTGAGCTCGAGCTGTTTTGCAAGGAAGAATGGGCGAGAATTTTCAGTCTCTCGATGTGCAAAACTGATAGAGACATACCCCAAGAGACTTGCAGCTGTAATTGCAGCAAAAGGTGGCGCTACAAAGTATTAACGCAAGGGGGCCGAATAATATTGCACGCCCCACTTTTCAGTTTTTTATTTGTTAAAAAAGTTTGACACATCCAATAAATTTCATTCCACTTCACGATTGTGTCCCACTTGTTGTTGATTCTTCACAAAAAAATTTAAATTTTATATCTTTATGTTTGAAGCCTGAAATGTGGCAAAAGGTTGAAAAGTTCAAGGGGGCTGAATACTTTCGCAAGGCACTGTATATAGCTTTAGCAAACCTCTAATAAAAAAAAGTGAAAATATTATAAAGCCATTTGCTTATTTTTTTTAATCTCACTGAGATTTAGCATTAACTTGTGAGATGAAGACTTTAGTGAACCATGATTTGCATCATCTTTGCTTTTATATAGATTATCACTGTAATACTACAGTTGGTACTTTCATAGAAAGGTTGCAGGGTTTGTTTGTTTTTTTGTTTTTAGTTTGCGTGTTTGCGGATAGATGCTTACAAATGAATGACACTGTTCTTAAAATTGGTTATAACAATGTAATCAATATTAAAAAATTCTGTTCACTAATGTTTCTTAAAAAGTGGCATTTCCCAGTGTTCTGTCCACATAAGTTTATGTTTGTTTATCATCAGACTTTATGATTCCAGGAAGAAAAACACAGATATAATAAACATGATTAGTGACTGAATTTAATTTAGGCATGCAGGGACCTTGTCTTGTGCATTGTTGCTAAAAGCTTACTAAGATAATTCATGGGAAAGAGAACTGGTTAACGTCATTAGCAGCAGCTGTACTCCAGTTCAAACACGTCAAAATGCTGTTAAAAAGGTCTGCAGACGCAACAAGACCTGACTTCCAAGATTAGAGCAATTCTCTCTTCGCCAAGTGACTCTTCAGTTGGTTACTTTCCAGGATTCTGTGAAGCTGCTGACATTAAAATCAATCGCTGTCAACACGCTGTCATTCCCGATACCACGAAGGACACTGACAGCTGTGGGTGGTGAGAAGACCTGCAGATAAGGACAAGTATCTCTGATAGAGGCCAGAAGCGAAGAGAATATGAAAGAATTTGCAGGTCTTCATATAGTTATACTTGTCACTGCTTGTGTGGTAAAGTTGAGTTATTAAAGCTGAAAGGAAAACACATATGACAAACTTTGTGGGGGTTTTTTTTTTTTTGCTTGTTTGTATTTTGTATTCATTGTAAAATATGTTTATGCTCAAACACCTAAACCCATAAACCCGCTCTGAGAGTGCATACGCATCATCCCACAATGAAAGCAATCTGGATCTGCAGAAAAAAATGTAATGGAGTCTTCCTTTACGCATGCTCCACTTCATTACAAAGATTCATGACAACTGGCCTGTTAGTTTTTGCACAATCCTGCTGACAAACAACAACAATTGTATGGTGTGTTGCAGACTATTTTTGTTTTTTGCTGAGAGGACAAAAAACTGCAAATATTATATTCATGATTAATTGCATTGCTTTAAGGGTTTGTGCAAACCTAAAATCCACAAAAAATATCAACTAGAAGATCTATGAAATTGTGAGTCCAGGCTCTGTGTCACTTGTGGTTATGTGATGTGTTCACAGCCAACACTGGATGGTAAAGTGCTTGTGCTTACCCAGCTTCGAGCTTCACCATAAGCCATGGCTGGCTGGATCCGGAGTGTCACACAAGGGTCATGAAGAGTTTGATAGTCTGAACTCGCTGATGTTAACCGAAGCATGCAAGCATCAATGCTCGCACCCCTCGAGGCACTGCAGCCGCTAAATCTGTGTCAAACTACGTAAACCCAGTGCATCTCCTGTTCAGAGCAAAATCATGAGAGACATCAGTCGTTCGCTTCTAGAGGCCGATCGATGGGTCAACCAAACTTATTAAGCTGCATAAATGACATTCGACAGAATCTAGTAAGTGTGAAACCGCAGGGTGAAATTAGGAAAGGACAGACGCAAATATATGCAGTCGATGACCTCTTTGTAATGCTTTGTTTCAGCTTTAAAGATCCAGGGAGTCCTTTACATGTGCAATGCCACAGTGATGTGAAACACTGTGAGCCCAAAACACTGATATTACCTCTGAATTCAATTATATCCCTCACACAAAATGTGCTCCTGTCTGGAGCTTTGATTAAACCTTTTACTTAGGAAACTATATTGAGAAGTTTATATATATATATATATATATATATATATATATATATATATGCATTCCATTTTCCACTTTTTTCCTTCTTTCCTTTTTTCTCTTTTCTTTTCTTTCTTAAATCAAGACACAATCCAAACAGTTTGGAAAATGCTCACAATGGCTGCACCCTGTCACATTAAAAGGGGGGATGAAGAAAAGAGACCAAAAGTTAAACCTAAAAAAAATTTTTGACTTGATTTTGAAAAATGGGATGTACATTAAAAAAAAGTATTACTGCTTGAAATGTAAGTATGTATAACGTTAAAAAAAATTAGGACTGTCTGACAAAATTGCTGTGTGGAGTTTTTTTAGATTATTCTCTGCCCTCAAGAGGTAAAAGCAGCGCACTAAATCTTTAACCAAACACAATTTTCTTCTCTTTTACTTTCAACAAACAGAAAGACAAAGGATCCCTCCTTTGTCTTGCGTCTCATGTTGAATAAACAGAATGACTTCAAGATTCATCCATTAATATGTTTATTAACCTAAACATAATGTAATGCATGCCAAAAATAAATAATTACACAACCAGATAAATGTTTAAACAAGCGTGAAGCATGAAAAGGCGCTGGCAACAGATGGAATTTTTCGCCAGTGCAGCGACATCCCATGAAAACGCACATCAACCCTGCAATTGCAGTTAGTTGTACATCTCTGCTACACACACACACACACGCACGCACATGCACAAACACACTTTCATGCATTCTTGATCTGTTTATGGTTTGCTCATGACACTGAAGGCCATTTGCTGACCTATATAGACAGCAGCGTTTTAAGTAGCTCTCGATGGGAACGCTGAGTCCAGATGCCCCTCTGTTTGCTCTGGAGTGAAAATAGGTCAGAGGTCGGGAGAAAACCAATGAAAGAACGGGATTCACACAATCAGCAACGGGCATCGAGGAAGAGAACAAAAAGTCCGGGCTGCTTCCTTACGCCATGTTTGTTGTAGGCTCGGCTTGTCTGTCTGAGAGTGAAAGGGCAAGAGAGCACTAAAGCTAACAGAGTGTCTCAGTCACAGGTTCAACACACCTTAGAAATGTTCAGCAGCAAGTTATTTAAAGGTCTAACACTGAGTGTTTTTAAAGGTATTATGATAGATTCAGTTTTACATACCATGGTGCTCTACTGATGTAAGCTAAAGCATTATTTCATGAGTCAGAGCCACCTAAGTCTGGGACTCTTCTAGTTTCAGAGCAAACACAGTTGGACAGATGTGTCTGAAGTCATTCTCCATTAACTCTGTATTGTGCACTACATCTAATCTCCACTATTTTATTTTAGTGTGAACGCCTTGCTCTGCGTCTCAGCCGTGTGTTAATAAAACAAATATTCATTTGAGTGCACATGACACAAAAAATATATGAAATTTCACATGAATTTGATCATTCTTCTTCATGTTTTGTCATCAGGGAACTTTACGACGGGGGAAAAAAGTGTGAGGAAAAAATTTATAATTTCCTTCCATTTATTCATGACCGGGTGCAGGCGCAGCCGCCTAAACAGAGAAGCCCAGACCACTCCCTCCTCCAGCTCATCTGGGGGCACACTGGGGCGTTCCCAGGCCAGCCGAATTAAATAATCTCTCCAGCATGTCCTGGGTCGGCCTCCTTCCGGTAGCTCCTCACCCAGCGAGCGCCCAGGAGCCATCCTAGTCAGGCGCCCGAACCACCTCAACTGGCTCCTTTTGATGTGGAGTAGCCAGGTGCCATTTGACCTGACTGTATCTGGGAGTGGAGCACATCACCTGCCGGTCGGAAAGTTGGTAGTCCGTGCCCTACCTTCACCAGTTGGCAGGATTTAAAAATATTTTATTTTATTTTTTTATAGAACATAAAATTTCCCTTTTTTCTTTAAATTGAATTTTTCTGGCACCCATGCTGCCGGAATATTTCCACGACTGCATGACAACAGAAAATTTAGGATGAACTGCAAAAAACCGGTACGAAAATAAAAGCACATTCTTAGTAGGGACGGATTTAAAGGCAAGACGTCCTCCTTGGTCAAGACAACAAGTGCAGTGTTGGTTTGATGAGTGAGTGTTTCGTGCTGCTTTTAGTGTGACCAGGTGTTCCGCTTCACACAAGGCTGAACAGCATTTTTATTTTTTGTTCCTTCAAATCCGAAAAATGTCTCAAATTAAGGCTCTAGTTTTCAAAGATCAGCACTGTAGAACTATTTTAGGTCAGGCTTTCATTCACCGGCTATGACGAAAGCAGGGAAGGGGTCAAACCTGGGTCAAACGGAAGCTAAGCTGTCATATCTTATCCCCAACAAACAGAGTCACAAGGTGTGCAGATTTTGAATAAATCTGACTAACGCTACTACACAGAAATGTAACTGTGGTGAAGTTTGGGAAACTATTTAGGACCACCATCAACACGTGCTGCTGGTTTGTTGGACTGCCTGGAGGCAGCCGTTTTCAGTATAAGTAACGTGTCCCACATTGTCCAACAGCAGTTACACTGTGAGATGTTTAATCCGAAATTTCTGACACTGCCTCAGTTTTGTCCCAAGCTATCTTTGATTATTGTGACTATTCTACTTTTAACCGTTCTCACTGGATGAAGGACCACCATGTTGAAGCCAGGACCGGAGATTCAATCACAACGTCCTTTAATCTGCTGAAGCTTTCATGTGGAACTGCCCAAAATTGCATGGCTTCTACCAGTCTTAAGATTAAAACCTGGAGCACATCTAAGCAGTGACAACTACTTTATTATTGTTTTTCCCCATATTTAAAGAGAGCTCTGTTCTCAGACATCAAATGGTACAGTCCCGAGAAGACAATTAGTCCATAAATCTTCTGGCAGTGTATGCACACAGTGTGCACAGATCACACGATTTAATTGTGTGCCATGTTTAGTGAAAGAGTCATGTGCTTTTCAAGACACTGTCTCCATATAGTTATGAAGCTGTGGGTTTTAAATGTAGGTCATTATTAAGCTTCTGCTCACCTGGTCAGAGCAACTTTTACACCACTTAAACATGGCCTCAACCCTTTACTGTATTTCTTTTTCTTCAAATTAGGAAACAATAATCATAATTTACAAGTCCTGTGTGGCCTGTTGTTGTTTACAATGCTACTTTTAAAAGGCATCATCAAAAGAGATGGCGTATTCCAAACATATAAACATGGACCAAGGCGGAAAGCTGCACTGGATTTTTTTGTGTCTAACTGTTAGAAACATTGGCTCTGGCTCCTGTAACGAATCCGTTGTCTGATAGTTGATGGGTTTGTTATTTTTCAGAAAGTCTTTTTCTTTGTAACTGAGGACTTCTTTCTTTAAGTAAGTTTTCAGATGGTCCAAGGACGAGCTTTCCCTCGTTTCAATCACAGCCCTGAAGCCCACTGTAATCGTTTGATTATCATATCTGACCTTCGGTGCACTGACTGGATTGTTTACATGGGTTTTGGGCTGCCAGAAAAGTAAAGAAGAAAAACACCAAAGATGCGTGTGATACTGTAATTGAGTGTCACATGTCGGTACATTTGCTGGAACGTGGCTCGAGAAACCATCCTCACCATTGCTCCCATATGTTACAGTCATGTGAGCATTCTGGCAATCAGCACCAGTTAATTTTCCACTTCTCCCTCCTTTACACTCCTGGCTTCACATCCTGGCAGACAGCACAACCCCCCCCCCTTTTTTTTTCTTTTTAGCCATCCACAGAACATCACAATCCGAGATGCCTGCGTCCTGACTTCTCCCCTGGGACGTAGCTTGATTGCAATTTTGTATCAGCAATGGAAAGTCTTGTGGGTTTTGTGTTGGTGGCAACTGTTGGCAAGACTGTGGAGACTTGGCACACAAATATTTTAAAAGAAACACAGCCAAGATGCAACACAAGCCAAGAGTGTTGTTTACTTTAATAGTGTTTTCCTCGCTGCTGGAAAACAGATGACAGTAAACAGAAGGGGGATTACCAGGAAATTGATAAAACAGTCTCAGGATAATTCATTCTTCTGTATTTAAAAAAAAAAACGCTGTAAGCCAGTTCAAGGTGGCTGCTTGAAACTCCTCTTCACATGTGAACTCTATTCAGCAGCTGGTTAGTGGTGTGGAGCATTAATGCCATCTAGTGGCAATTATATGTCACCACAAATCCCAGCTTCAGTGATGGAGTGGTCTTAAGAGGAACGTCTGCTTGGCGTGAATCCATTATTTCATATTAATTTAAGCCTGCACACTTCCATCGATGCACAGCTACGTACGTGTGCAACAGCAGGAGAAACGCAACGTTTATCAGCGGCCGACTGCACCGGGGCCTTTTCACGGAGGTCATTCAGGCCTGCGCTGAACAATCAACCAGGCCCGGTGATAACCCGATGGACCAATCAGAATTCACGCAACAATCGCGAGTCTCCTGGGTAATTTATTTCCAAAAGAAAAGAAAGGGGAAGGGGGAGAATGGGGGAGAAACTAGAAAGAGCAAGTCCCCAAAGATGGTGAAAACTCCAGGAGCTACACCAGCTACAGACTCAGGGGCTTGTGGCTTTTTTCTTCATGTTTGAATATAATTATCTGAAAATTGTAACAAACTGTGTATTGTTGTTCTCTTTTAGAAAAACATTCAGGTTAACTGCTTTGTTTGTCTAGCCGTTTTGGCTCCTTAATGCACACCAATAATGCACTATGAAAACTCAGAATTTATATCCACTTATAAATAGGTTCCTGTTTTTTGATTTTGCACACTGGATAATTTCCCTCTCAGATGAACATCGTAGACAAGCCTGTGAGTCGTCTTGTACCCGTTACGTCCAGGCTGTTAATATGTCAGCCTGCTACAGCTGATAATTTAGAAAGGCACTTATTATCATATTAATAAAACACCCTCATACTTTATGTTTAAGTAATTTTGTTCACCTTTGTACATTTTCTGTTATTGTCTTTTATTAGTCAAATTTGACCATGTAATCATTTGCAAAAAAAAAGAAACAAAATTTATCATGACGTTAAAGATTGAAACATTATTGTTCTTTCCCCACAAGTTTCCAAAAGACAGCAAAATAATGTGGAAAATCCCCAATAACTCTAGTACCAAAAAATCTGCACTCCTGGCTTGTGAACATAAAGGCCTGGGATGGGGACAAATTCCGGCTTGAATTACATTTACAGTCCACCCCGACACTAACGCTGAACACGAGCCTGAAGCAGATCAGCTTTTCTTAAACATGCTCTTGTCCTGCAGTTAAAATGCCTGTGTGTGGTCTGTACTTGTTTATGATGGTGCATTTAGAAAGTAACATCACAAAAGATCACACACCACCACCTAAGTCTGTCAAAACACGTCATCCATCTGCACCATCTCAAGCACATCTTATTTGACGTAATGACGTGACGATGGCCAGACTGATCTGATTAAAGTTATGAAAGTAAATGTATTTAATGAGCTCTGAAAATGGCACACTGTGAAGATAACGTGGAGTTTTTAAACATTTCACTTCTTTGTGGATAATTATTAAATTTCACAAAAATTGCCCAACAAGAATGAGCAATACTGAACCCGTCAGTGAGCTCGAGTGGTGCTGAGTTTGTTGGCCGCTGAAGAAGCCGTTTCCTGTTTACTTACACTCTATAATTTGGTTTTCTACTTCCTGTTTTATTTTGTTGTTCCCTTTTTCTTGCATCTCCTGTGATTTAACTTCCTGTCCGTGTCTTCCCTTTTATTCCCTGATTGTTGCCACCTGTGTCTTGCTCTGCCCTCTGTGAACAGATAGTCCTGTCTCGTCCTTTGTCAAAGTGTCTCATTGTGCTTCAGTGGATTTTGTTGTGACAGCCAGTAAAGACTCATTTTTTTTGCTTACTTTGTCTTCCTGGTTTGGTTACTCTCACCACTTCCCCTTCACACTGATGGTTCTTTTTACAAATGTAGAAAGAAATTGGAATAATATCCATTTTTATCAGATTTCATATCAAAATATTGAATTGTTAAAAGGTCCACATAATTTTGTGTTAGGGTCTACTTGAATAGCTGCATGCCTTTTAATGTTTAAAAAACACACATTATCCATTGGTCCCCGTCTCAAAGCCCATGCAGTGTGCCAGGTATTATAAAATTATTTTACAACTTAATTGCTTTTTGTTCTTACTTCAAATTACTTTCAGTTAATTACTTTTTCTATTTTTCATATCAGTTTAGTTTAACTTAGTTTTGATAGTGGGTTTGCCCATTTCATTTTTCATTTTGTTTATTTTTGTCAAGCTTTTTTATGATTATTTTTCCCTCAGTATTAGTTTGATTTTTAATTGAAGGACTGATGAGCTTAAGCCACGGCGATGTGCCCATCATCCGTCTGTACACAGTTCTCAAGTGAAACCCGCACACAGTGATCATCCAATAGGTTTCCACCCAAACTGTGCTTAAGGTGAAAGTCTGATATATCTTAAACGATTAAACAGTTACATTTGGTGTTCAAATCAAACTCTGTTTAAAGACACTGCAATAATTGAACCTGTACAGGGATTACATCTTTGACTTCACGAGTTCAAGGTGAGAACGAAAGCTGTAATTTATTCACTTCATATAAAACCTTTGATGGCATTTATCTGCCTGCTGAACTCGTGAAGGCGAGGCACCGACAGTGGCACATAAAGAGAACCCAGATCAATCAGTCTGTTTAAAGCTCGGGCAATTTCAAAAAGATAATTCTTCACTAGCCCTGACATTTGCATTGAAGTTCATCAAAGTTACAACAGGAAACGGGATCACTGAAGCATCCATCAACCATTTAAACCTTTTAGCACTACAAATCAGAAAATATACAGCGATCTCACATCATACTGTCAGCTACATTTCAACATAAAATTAAATGTTAAACATCTAAAAGAGCCAGAATAAGGTTTTAATTAAACTCTCTTATTGCAGGATGACCTACAGAAATTGTTGTAATATGCACTTTGTCCACAAGATGTCAGTACAACCAGTTCAAAACAGCACAGAAAGTTTGTCAGTGCAGACTCTCCACAGTTATTCCTCTGCCATCAGGCTATGGGTGGGTGAGACGGACACATTTCCAGTGCAGGTGATAGGACGAGCCGATCACAGCTGAGTTATGACCTTACACTGGGAAGAAAGAAAGTAACACAAGCGGATCTGCAATATAGCAATTAACTTCTATGTAGAATTATAACCAGTGCACGAGTCTGTGGAATAACAATAATAAAAATGCGCATTAACACCAGAAGCAGAAAATTATAGAAAATTAATAGTGACCTTTTACAGCTATTATAATGGGCAAGCTTGATTAGCTCTAAATTTACAGAAAAGCTCACATTATGGAAAATGAACCCAAAAATCCAGTTAGAATTAGAGCGCAGAGCACAGATGCAGCAATGATTTGTTCAGTCAAGGATTTGCCAAATTTAAGGCGTAACTCTTCAATTTTTACCCATGTTTTCACTTAAAGAAACTAAAAATCATGGAAGAATTTTTTTCAGACTCTTAAAAATAAAGCGTGCAGGGATTCAGTATGATGATGGAACTACACTTTTGCTGTGTATGCACTCGCATTCTATCAAATCAAGGAGCTTTTGTGGCTTTGGGATTTCTTAAAATGAACATTTGGATCATGAGGGTGGAGGCGGTGAGGGCTTACCGGAGGTGTAAGGGACTGGACAGCTGGGGCTTGAGTTAAGACATGAATCTGGAATTGATAACAGCAGAGAAAGGGTCCGTTTTCAACTCTGATGGCAGCTCAATGGTTGGTGTCGGAAGGTTGTGGCAAAATCAGATTGGTGTCACTGAAAGAGTGAAAACTTCAGCCCAGCACGAAGACAGCCTGCTTGGCTGAAGGGCAATAAAGCAGTGACGGCGGGATCATCGACTCTGTGAGCTCGAGGACCGGCTGCAGAACAATTTCAAAACATTTCACAAAATACACTTTTTCTATTAGCAAAACCCAAAAATTTTAACATAATTTTTGTTAATATCTCACTCGTGTGTACACCACTACCCTGAAAGTATCACCATGACTACTGTTACATTAATCTGAGTCGTGTCTTAGAGGTACTGTTTTTGTATACCGCTCCAGAGGTCAGAAGTGCATTTCAATAATGCATATGACCATTATCTCCATCTGTTGATGGAAAACAAAGGATTAGATTTTCAGCTGTGGACGCTTTAGCTTGTTAATGCTAAATTCTAAGGATTAAGATGGAGAGCAGACGGTAATCTTACATTTAATGTAGCAATTAAAGACCAGAGGTTTGACTACATAGAGTTCAGAGGTCGACAGGATGGAAGATGCACTGTTAATATCCATTTGTGGCCTGTACAGGCAGCATTTAACTTGTAGGGCAAAGCTGGATTTTTCAGACTTTAATTTAAAGATCATAAAATGTACGTACTAATATGGCTGCACAAAAATTGTTATTTTACTTCAAATCCACAGCAAGCAGCCCAAATACCTTCCTCTTTGTCCACAGTGTCTGGTATAATCCGTCCCTCTGTAAATACACATCTATCATCCAGATAAGGTTTTAGAGTGGGGCTTGCGTAATGTGCACGTTACAGTGGCCCTTTAATATGGCAGACTCTCTCTCCCCAGTGATCTTCCACATAAACAAAGAGTCAGTGAGTGCAGCAGTTTACAGTAAGCCTGCAACTTTATGCAGTAAGCCATGTCCTCTACAGAGTGCTGTTTTCATCCCTCACAATTTTTGCAGCAAGTGGCCCAAGAGCATTTCTCTACTTTTAAAAGTGTATAAATCCCTGCATGCTCCTTCCTGCTCGTAGCCATGAAAGGACTTACAGGACTACAGCATGTCCACTTTTTACATTCTGGTTGTCACTGATAACTGACAAGACCGAGCGCTTATCTTTGCTTATCTAATGTTTGCATTCAAATGCGACTGATCCACAAGATGTTTTCCATGTTCCTATTTAACACGAAACGAGAACATTGCAGGGAATTAGGTCGGATGTCTTCTACAAACCAAAAGCAGATCCATAGTCAGGGGAACAAATTTGGGGTGTCTTTGTTTGTAATTTTCAGTGAAGCAAAGGAATATGCTTGTTAAATATGCCAGCAATTAAAAAAAACAAACAAACAAAAAAAAAACTGACCTTTTAGGTAACACTGCAATCTATCAGCATGATTGAGCCACCAGGGACTTTTTAAAACACCTAATAAATCTTTAAGTTCTTTCATGTCGCAGAGGATGCACTTTAAAACAAATAACCTCAAGATCCATAACCTCATTAATAGGCTGTAATCTTTTCCTGTCACTAAAACAGATTCCAGCTAAGCAAATAGATCCAGTTGGCTTTTTTTTTCTTTCTTTCTTTTTAACTTTGTTGAGTGAGCTTTTACTCCAAAAACCACATGCCATGCAAACGCAAATACAATGCAAAAAAAAGAAAAAAAAAAAGAAACGCACATAAAGCACATGCCACACACACTGAGAGGGCACCTATTTTTGTGCTATGGCAGATGTGGCCATTGGCTGTGATGGTTAATCCAGAATACTGGGTTTGATACAAGGAGGATTTAGCCATAACCATGATACGAACATCTGTCAGGCTCCCCTTCTGAGCTGCCTAAACCAGACAGTACAAAAGCGGAATATTTTTCTCTTACCATTTTGATGAAGAGGAGGAAAAGCAGTTAATAGTTTCAGAACCTGAGGTAAGTGCACAAGGAATTAATCAATGTAGGATGTTCCATGGCCTAGAAAAAGAAGTGCCTGATTCATTACAGCTTATGTAACATGTTTTTCCCAATTTGGATTCTAGATGCTTTGTGCGTGTGGTATTTTACAATTTACAAATGTTCCATATGGCTTATGAGTCAATAAATAGTATTCAGGCTCTAGTAAACTGATTGAATTGGCTTGAAGGCTGTAAGTCATATGCACTCTCATCGTGGCTGCATCTGATTTCAATATGACACTCCGTACTGAGTATCAGCTTTTATAATCAGCACCACTGAAGGTAATGAACACATTTGTCATTTGAAATTTGCAACTGCACACTTAAACGCAGATAGTCTGATGGCGGAAATCTTACACCGACAGCCTGTTTTGTTTCGTCTTGATTCGCCCTATCAGGGTGATGTGGATGGCACGCTTCACTTTATGAGGTTTCATAAACCTCTGCGCTGTGTTATACTCATATTGTTTGAAAATACTGCCAAGCTCTGTCATTTAGACGTTTGAATTTTCTTTTAAACTTTGCAACAGCACATTTAATTCAGGACCATAGCCTTACCGCCTACAGCTTGCAAAGAGCGTAAAAGAACTGCACATGCAGACCATCGCCGCAGCGTGAAGTGCCATGTGAACGCTGTAAAATTGGTGGGTCGGGGGGGGGGATATGAGTGTGCCAGTGGACATGACGATTTTTGGATTGACTGATGAAATTAAATTTTAATGATCTGTGAAAGAAATTGGGTCGTTGCAGCAGCGTACAGCACAGAAGGAAAATTGAGAACAGATGCTGAAGACCAAGTAAGTGAGGCAATTAACGCTGACTTTATTACAGCATTAAAGAAAATGATTCTCAAGATGCACTGTGTCCCAGAAAAATCAATATGATGTATTAATCATTGAAATATTGCAAGCCAGTGGTTCCATTAAATAAGGGTATGTATGCATTAATTACTTGTAAAATATCACGTTCAACTACACATAAGTGATAGGCTAATTATTTTTTAACATCACACTCTTGGTGGGCCTGTCATATTTTAAGAAAAAAATGCCAGATTACAATAGTTAGCACATTCTCTTAAATTTAAATCCACTGTGCTCACCTGAAGCTATCTAACAAAAACGCTTATTTTGTAGCCAAATTACCTGCATGGCTCCACAGAAATGGCAGGTTTGGGTTACTTTGTTCCCACAGGTAAACTGGGTGTGCAGTAGGTGAGTCATCTATAATCACAAAAATGAAACAACAGATAAGAATGATATAATGAAATAAATATTAATAATGGTAATATTATACTTACCATATAAGATATGAGGCGTGGATACTGAACCAAAGTTATTTTTGTTCCATGTTGTTCTGGAGCTAGAAACCTTCATCCAGAAGGAATAAAATGAGGGTGTAAGTCATTAGAGCCTCAGTCATACAAAGACTGGGTGGCAGCCACTGGTCACCAGGGAAAAGTGTATATTCTGCAAGCAGTGGGTGACTGGTTGCTGTAGGTAGCTGGCAGTCACTAGCTTAAAAAAGGTATAAGGTGCTACACTTGTCATTGCTTTAGTGGCTAGCAGGTTGCTGTTGCCGTCACTAATTTGCATGGAAGACGCAGACTTGTCCGCAAACATTTGCAAGCTACCTGCCAAGCGGTTGTAAAACTGTGAAATGTGTGACGTAAACCGGAAACAAGAGTAAAATCAAATCAGCTAATTGCAACACTAGTCCGCTTTTTAGTGAATCGGGCATTTTGTTGTTGTTTTTTTAAATATCCTTATTTGTAAACTTCATCCACTACACAGCGCACTAAATATATAAAATAAACCACATTTTCTGTATTTTAGCCAAATTCAGTTAGCTCTGGTGTGGACTTCAAAATGCCACCTGGATCGGAGTCTGTGGGGTCGTACAATGAGCCACGAATGGAAACAGGGAACAGCTGGGGACCATGAAATACAAGTGAAAACAGTGAGAGCAAGCCAGGATGGAAGACAAACAGGAGAAGACAAGAAGCAGGTGGAAAAAAAAAAAAATCGGGGGGGTCCGAATGCAAAAGAACATTAGACACATGAGAAAAAGCTGCTACCTAAAATGAACCAGAATTAATGAGGTGCAAACACAGACAAGACAGAGAGAGGCAAAGGCAGGGAGACACTGGGGAACCCAGAAGAATAACATCACACAAACTACAACGCAGCTACGCTTAAAAAAAAAAAAGAAATAAAGATGACATACCATGTAGGTATGTCAGCTGTAACACATTATTATAGTGCATCCATAAATAGCAGTGTTATAGTGTCCATGTGGTGCAGTCGTTCTGACATTTGTATGCGGCAGAGATAATTGCACATACAGTAATTACGTTGCAATAATTATGTTACATTCAAGCAGCGTCTGCAATTTATCAGCACCTGTCTGCCTTTATTCCCTAATGAGCTCATGTACCAAACACTACATAGTGGATGAGGAGACGAGGACATTATATGCATAGCAATGGTAAATCCACAGGCCCTGTAAACCTACATCATGTTGCACATCACCATGTTAGCATTGCCAAAGCACAGCAAGAGCTTCGGTACATCATTGGAGACTTCTGATTTACCAGAATTCAGCCATTTCTATGCGGTTTTTTTATTGTTATCTTAGCCAACGTGTGTTCTAGAAATCATTTTTATAAGTCCTGTCTCATGAGGACTTTTAAGGACCGATATCAAATTTGAAAATATGTATCTGAAAAAGCATTTTTCAGCAACAGCCCCGTCACTTCTGATATCAGGCGAGTGACGCTGCTGAAACGATGCGCCCTCGTCAGCACATAGAGCTGCTCTGCAAGCAGTGAGTAAATTCAGCTCACTAGTGCACTGAGTGTGTACCGAGCTGCCAGGTCAGGTTTTAGCTCTGCGCTGAATATCTGATTGAGATTTAATTGGTTTGGAGACCAACAGATGAAGGGCAAACTACAATCTTTATTTCTTGTGCTTTTTTTTTTGCGCAACAGGATTAAAGGTAAACATGCATAATCCAGTGTAATTCTCTGGACTGACTGACTGACCTTACAGTCACATTCAAAATCAGTAAATCATTTTAGCAAGAAAACAACATCCATTCAATAAATATTCGGTAATCCAACACGAGGATTGAGATTCGGTGTCCTATCTCACCTTATCTGTTACATTTAGTCGAATCACAAGACTGGGCTTATTGTAGCTTACAGTTTATTTTTTTATTTATTTCATATTACTATCTCTATACATGTATGTGTATATATGCATCTATGATGTCATATTGGAAATTTGGATCATTTAGTATAATTATTAATTATAAGTTACCATTTTAATGTGATTTTTGGGGCTAAACTCATCCCAAAAAAGTCATTATAGAAACATTGATTGCGTAGCATCCTTTTAAGTATAAACCCTTCTTTCTTAAAGTATTCGTCTCATTCTAGATAAGTTAGGGTGAGTCATATTTGATACAATTGATAACAAAACTAAAGCAATCTGCTTTTGATTGTACTCAGGGTTAATAAAAATCTGCACAGTACAGAAAGAAAGAAAGAAAGAAGTTTTTGTAAATGAAATTGATTACATTTTTTGGAGAGGAGGAATAAATTCTTCACACATACACAACAAAACTTTAAAGCCAAATCAATGCAGTTGTTGGTTGAACTTGGTGTTCAAAATTCACTGAGTTTAGCACAGAAAGTTTTGTATTGCAGTTAATGATAAACACACTTAAAAAAAAAAAAAAAATAGCACAACTTCTCTCACATCATTTTCAGTGATGCATATTTTCTGGTTATCCTCTTTCTGCAGTAGCTGCTTCTAGGGCCCAAACCTCAGTCTCCTCTAATATAAACACGATGGAACATTGGTTAATGGCTTAAATAGACACTGACGTTTTATTTTTAACGATATTTACATCAATGGAAATATAGAACTCTGAAAGCACAATTCTACAAACAAACAAATGAGCAAGTAAACAAACAAAAAAACCAAAAAAAAAACAAGAGGCTACAATTTGCCTTCCAATCTTTAAAAAGGTTTTAGTCTCAGTTGGCTAATGACAACTTTTTTTTTTACTAACAACAGCAACCACAATTAAGCCCATATGAACCTGGTGTACAAAATGCAGCGTCCCCACTTTGAAGCGTATGGTTTCGTTTCTGGGGTAACTTTGTAATGATTTATAGAAATGACCTGATTGCCATGGCTGGGATTCATTTTTCCAGTCTTAGTCTATAATTTAATATTTCTTTTGGATGTGCTGCTGTGATGCGTTGCCTCTTTGGTGCATATTATTTGCCATAAAAAGACAGAAATAAAGACTAGTATACACTTACTGGGAACTTGATGTGGTAACTCAGCCAAAGGACCACAGAGTAATCAGCCTCTCTCCTTTTGTACATACACTTAACCTTTAGCTAACATGCTCCCCACTTGAGAGTGGGGAAGAGCAGTTTGAACTTTACTCCATGATTCGACTGAATGCAGTTTCCTGCGCTGACATTTGCCTTTTCTTGTAAGCCGGCAGTGATCTGCACCGTCAAAGGTGCATTCAAAGGTGTACCTTGCTGCTGCCGTTTTCTCAATCTGAGAGGCTTTCTGATTTGTCTGGGAGAAAATATAAGCAAAGTTGAAATTCAATATTTTGACCAAATTAATTCACAAATGGTGCTGGATTTTATCGGTGAGTGTGCATTCACAGAGTGTTATAGTAGTCTCATGTTTCTCATTCCTATCCCCCCTCACACCTTTTTAATGTCATAGCTGGGAGGGTGCCCGTTATTATTTCATACACGTGCAAACACAGGACATTGTGGAGATGAGAAAACAAGTAGAGTTTAAACTTGTGTCTCAATTCGAAATCCAGCCACCCAGCCATCACAAGCCAGGCACACTCTAGACAGGTTATTACAGGACCTCTCTCAGGTCCCCTTTTTTTATACAGAACAACCAGGTGCAGAGTCTGATCTTGTCTCACCCCTGTCACCTCACCTTTTAGTGTTGTCGTTCGTGTAGATATACACGACATATAACATGGAAATAACACTTTCAGGTAACACTTTGCACAAAGTAGGTCATTTCAAGCACACCCGTATAAGTATTCCCAGCAACCAACAACTCTAGCACAAATTTCTACTGATGTCTTAGAAAATGCACCAGAGCAGAAGTGTCTTAGAGGAAATTAAAATCCATCTTATTAGTGAAGTGTTACTAGTGAAGTGGGGGCACCTCTGCTGTAGGGTTTGCTAATATGTGGATCATCAAGACCAGTATATTTTACAGGGCACCCATCATGCAAAGGTCAGTGATAATACTTATTACAGGAAAATTCTTTCCAAAGAAATTTCCTTCTTATAAACATGCTGGAGCATTTCATGTTGCTTTGCTTGACTTGCGTTATCTATACCGAAAAATCATTATTACAGAATGCATTTTATAAAGAGAAATTTTCCATTTCACGCCCACATTTTGCAGAAGCACTAACTACTTTTTTTTTTTCTGTTTTCATATAACAGCTGGTGCAGTAAAACCATGGGCAAGTCAGGGAGTAAAGTCCTCATAGAAACCGCAGTGGATGGGGTTCAAGCACAGGTAAAAGCAGTCACCTTGCACACAGTGCACAACCTGCACACACACACAAACGCATGCAGGAATTAACTGCCAAATACACACAATACGTGTGTGTCAGCGTTAAAAAGGCACTACACTGCTGTGATCGTTAGTGTTCTAATGGTTAGAAAAATATGTGCCAGCTGCTGTACTCTCCGGCTGTGGCACGTTATGCAACCAGATCAGACACAGCTTACTTTCACACGTCAGTTTTTTTTCCACATCCCTCCATCATACCTATAATCATCAAAATACATTACTGAGCTTTGGAAAATCCATTTTAACCATTAATAACAGGAATGCTAGTGTCTTCTTTTTAAAGAATCTAGACAAAACTGCTCACAGGAAGTGCTATAGATAGATCAAATCTTCAATGTGATCTTTCTACTGTAAATAATATATTTGGAAAGTAAGTTGAGAAACATTTACAGCTAAAACACTTTTGGGGGAGAGTGGAACGCCAAAGTTTTTCTTTTGTCTTATACACAATACATAAAAAAATCTAATGTCTCCAAATGCCAGGGGCAAAATGTTTAAATTAACTGGCATATATAAAGAAATCATACACATTTTAGGTCATTCATACACCCCTTTAAACAAGTGAAACAAAGATATGATGAAGTCAAAAATAAGAACAGACCAAACAGCTAATAAGAACAGCTAATTTCACACAGCTTGAATTTCTTATCACTGTAATTTATTTGTTTACACGCAACTATTACTATGAAGAATGTACCGCTTGCAAACTGCATTGTAAGTAATTGGGTGTTTACTAAATTTGATGAGGCCTCATATTTAGTATTCATTTAATTACTTTTGGTGGCTGCTAAAAATAGATGCATTCATGTGTAATGGCTTTGTGAAACAGTGGCTCTTTGCGGTGGTTGCTGGACCTCGCTGAAGCATTTTCTAGTCAAGGCCTCCTTTCTTAACTCTGCCAGAGACTTTGCTTTGAATAAAAAAAAAAACCTCTGTTATTTTTCCAGCTCAGAAGTTTTGGTGATTTGGTGGTCCAAATTAAAAACATTTCCTTTTTTCCACATCTTCAATGAGTGTCATTTCATATTAAGGGAAATTGTGCTTTTTCTTTGCTGTTCTTTTCATTGCCCTGTCCAGCGGATCAGGATACTTTTATGAATCCTGCCCCAGGATGCATAAAATTAAATTAATATTTAAACATTTTCACAATGTTTTCCTGCTTCACACAGAAATGCTTTTTTTTGTTTTTCATTTAAAGCTCAGCTTTGTTTACCATCACGTTTAATGCGAGTTGAAGATCACAACTTTTTGCAGCCAATCGTAGTGCAGATGCAACTTACACAAATGTAATGAGGAAACTTGAAAGAGCCAGTTATATATAGCAGCAGGGAAACAGCTGAAACAAACAATCTTTTGAAATTCACTGGTTTTAGATGATTTAATGATGAGATATTTTAAAATGTTCAAAAGGGACTTTAGCGACCTTTTGTGAATGGTCATATTAGTACTGTGCAAAAAGGCACTTTCTGAGTCAAAGGTACATGTCCCAACATGTCACATGGGCACTTTTATTAACATTCAGCTGTAGATGTACATAAGAAATTGCTCAAAAATATATCAATAAACATATTTAAATATTAATGCTCCTCAAATTAATTAATGCTTTTTTCCTCCATAACAAAAGCCTCACAGCTGTGCTATTAAAATGTAAACAGAAAAAATACAGAGCAAAAACAGCAAAAGGCTGATTTATTCTTTAAAAAGCCAGACTCCAGTGAAGTAGACTTCACCAAATTGCTTCCTCCAGTGTGTACTCCTGTACATCTAATACTCTGTGCAAACAGACCCTTTTACAGCCTACATCAAATGTTGCGCACGCATTTTGGCAACGGAAGTGAACTGCCACTCCGTTCAAATCAATAAGAACAAGGAGACTGTGCAGCATTTAAACGTGATTTAAAAGCGATGTCAGCATCAAAATGTCTGCTGTTGCGTGTTTGGGTGTAAGAAATTTCTACTCTACCAAAAGCAGGCTGAAACTGTACCGAATCCCACGGGATCACGGCTGTTTGAGAGAAAACGGAGGCGTCTGTGGTTGCAAGCCATAAAATGTACTGATAAAAATTGGACTGAGGACACGATCAGAAATGCTCTCGTTTAAAGCGCCGATTTTATATCAGGTAAAGTTATTTATCTACTCTGGTTATACCGAGATGTCAGGTATCTAAAGTAGACAGCGTTAGCGGGTAGGCTAGTTGGCTTTTAAACTGTAGTGTGGCTGGCTATTTACAGGGGAGGCTTCATTGGACTCAGAGTCCTGATTTTTAAATTAATATTTAATCGCACTATAGATTACAGTATGCAGTGCCAATCAAAAGTATGAGCAGACTCACATATGAATGGTTGAGCGTGTCTCACAGTGTGACTGGAACAGTATATATTTTTTTCATTGTAAATCAATAATATCTGCAGTCGGAAAACTCTTAGCAAGCTAGAAAAGCAGTTTGACGAAGTACTCACGCTGTCATGCAGGTACAAGCGCTTGCAGCTCTCTGACTTGTTTACAATGACCCAGCCTCATACACAGCGGTCCTGTTTCCTTGTCTTTGACTTGGACGAATTTCTGCCTTTAAGCCACAAAACTCCGAGTCTGTGTCATGATATTTGATGTTCGGTACATGGCCGCAAACAACATAATTGTAAGCATCCAGTGACTTGTATGCGCAGCAAGTATATACGCTGGGTTTCTCCACCAAATACACGTATATGTCCGCCCACGGATACTGGGCCGCTTGTAACGTTCCACAGGGATCGGGGAGTCGGTTGCCGGTGGTCAAAATTAATTTTTGCAGGTAGTTTTCACGGTCTTTCGTTGACGATCCCTTCTGGTAGACTGAAACGCTTTTGAACTCCGCTGTATTTCCGTTTCCAAAATGCGCGCGCATCGCTACTACGTCAACTGAACAAAATTCCATCCTTCAGTCAGTCAAAAAGACCTACTTCCGCTATTAAGATCACGTGACTTACGGTACAAACCAACTTCTGTTATGGAGTTGCAGTATGGCGGTGCCCTCTTTCCTGCTACCAGGGACACTTGGGGGTCCGGACGATCAGCTTTCCAAAACTCTCCAAAAGTCGCTGACATCACTGGAAAAAAGTCGATAAATTTGTAGCTAGTGGCTTTTTGGAAACAAAAAAAAAAGTCAGTTCCGAAAAGCCCCTAAATCCAGCTACAAAGTCGCTAATTTGGCAACACTGCCAACCTGTCGCTTCCTGCATGATTTACGGGTGATGCGGTGAGGGAGAGAGGCGGGCCAGTGTGAGCTGTGCAGAGACAGACTGAGAGAAGGGAAAGGTGAACTGGTGGATCTTGTAAAGGGACATAGACTATATCATATAAACGATAGTTTCATCTTATATGAGACTATGCGTATGAAAATATATCGATATTTATTAAAAACTCAATGTATCGCCCAGCTCTAGTTTAAGGCCACAGAGAGAAAATACCACATTTGAGATTCAGTGCATCAACAAATTACTTTAAAAAATCATTAATAAAACAAAACAAAAATCATTAAAACCAGAATCATTAAAACCTGGAGGCCTGGCCTTGAAAAGATAGGAGTCTTAGCTAACCACACAATGGCTGTAGGTCCCAAAGCTTTCCATCGGAAAGAAACTAATGGACCTGCAATCTTAAAAAGACAAAAACACAAGCAGTGTGTAACAAACAGTAGTCACCACTGTCATTTAACACCATGTCAGTTTTTTCTTGTCTTATGCATCAGTATAATTCCCCATTCACTTCTGGTTGGGAAGAGCTGTTTATGATTTGTGAGTATATAATTACACTATGCCTGATCTGTTTATACCAGAGGACACATTAAAATGAAGGGAATATCTTTTAGAAAACAGGTGTAACTTTTGGAGCAATAGTGCGCCCTGCTATCATGATTTGCATTTTTGTATTCAGTGTATCACACTTATATTGTATTTGCCATTTTTTGGAGCAATAAACAACAGGAAATTTCTTTGTGACAGTTATCTAAAAAAAAAAAACCAAACATAATCCTTTTGTATCAGCTGCATCTTGTGTCAGTGTTACAGTAAAGAAATTGAAGTGCGTGTTATCCTTGGTCATCTAAGTTCCCCCAAGTGCCCCAAACGTGCTGTCATTTCTTAACCTAGTTTATCCAAATTTGCTGCACCCAAGTTCGTGTACTTTTCAGCTTATGCTGTGGCTAAAAGGCACACCCTAACACCCAATCTCTACTTGTACTTGCTGAGTGGGGGCCATTATTGTAAGCTCTTGTGGCTTCCTGGTGGGTTCTACAAGACGAAGCTAGACTGAAGTGCATTGCTTCACTGGGATTAGGGATTAAGATTTCCCTGCCTGCTTTGGTTGAGTAAATCTGGGGATTATGATGTCGACAGCCTGTGGCTGCAGGAGAGGAAATTGAATTGTGAGGGACAGAACACCGATGGCCCGGAATTACAGCACAATCATGGAAAAGTCAGAGATGGGAGTCCATGTCTGTGCCTTTCTCCTGCTCAGGAAAAGCCTCCGCTGGACACCACTTACTGCCTTAGGGGTGTAGGAATTGCTTACACAGTAGAATCAATTTTCATATTAAGGGACATCTGACTTGTTTCACAACTGAAGTCACATCACGTCTAAGTCTGTGAGAAACCACAAACAGGAGAAGCTGCATAAATGTGACTGTGTAAAGGTGGCAAACTGACACATTCGGTGCTAACTTACTGTTTGTGTGTCTTGTCTTTCTGTGCATAAGCCAACTCCTGTTGTTGCTCCCCCTCCTCCTCCTCCTGCTGCTGCTGCTGCTGCTGCTGCTGTTAAATTCGAAGGACAAACTAAAACCAGGAGGATGAAGGTAAAATGGACCCAGCTGGGTTTGGTGTTCTTCCTCATTGTGTCACTGGTGATGACAGGATGCTTCTTCTGGCAATATCAGATGCCTAAAGTCCTACCAGGTAAGAGCATGTGATTGGTGTCAGGTGATTAAAGACCTCAAGCAAAGCACATTAATGTTAACTTAGTCTGATATTAATTACAACACGAATACAAAAAAAATTCATGTTTTAGGGATTTTCCACAGGCTTTTTTTTTTATGTGAGACATCATAGTTATTTAGGTCAGGCTAAATATTGCAATTAGCCTCCAGACTGTGAGCTGCGGATTATTTGAGATTTCAGGGAGCCTCTTGAGGCTTGAAATAAATTGTCTGCCATGATATGATTTTTCCAAACAAACTGCGCAAAAGTATTACACTTCTGACTTGTGTTGATTTGTTGTGACTCACTCAAGACTTGCTTGTAGACTGGCTTGCATTAAAGCAGTCTGAAAAGCAGCTGGAATGGCTTTTTTGTTTTTTAGCATAACTGTGCTTTCTGTCTGGACTTTGTCACAGCCAAATTAATGATTTGACCAGCAATGGACCTCAATGCACCATCCAGTTACAGCCAATTCCTTATGTACATCTACTCAATCCTTCCTTTCTTATCTGATGTGAATGAAAAAAAAAAACACACCAAAGATAGACAGATCTCTTAATTATGAGATAAAACTATCTCTTAATTGTATGATGTTATCTTGTAATTATGAAATACAGCAGTAGCTTTCTTAATGGGAGTATTTGTAGCCTCACTGCAAGTTCAAAATCTCAGAAAGCAGTGCCATGTAGAATGAGCTGAGAACTTTACCACTTTAAAGCACACCAATCTCACAAGATATACTGTGTAATATGATTCCATATGAATAAAGAAACACGAGGGGATGTAAGGGCAAATAAGAAATGCATTAAAATATGTTATTGCATGAGTTCACTGCGTGACAGGGTCACGTGCCTTTTGATCACGTATCACACATCCTGTGAGATCAGATCCTATAAGAACAGTGGGGTTCGTCATAAAAATGGAAGAATTATTGAGCCTGCAAGCCAATTAGACTACATTATGTTTGCCTTTGTGCCATTTTTACACTTTTCTGACAGTATCAAAAGGGGAATCCAATAGTCTATCCTCCACTGCTGCCTATGCTCATTCTTTCTCTTTTCTCCCCCCCCCATCTACCATCCAGATGATGGGATGGGTCACAGTGCCAAATCAGAGATGATGTGTCCCCGTTTCCCCGAGCCTCTACCTCTGGAGCATCCTATCCCCAGTCTGAAAGAGGCACTGGAAAAGGTGAGACGTGTTTGTCATGCACGGACCACAGACTTTAATCTGCGGGCGTTTTTCCAACATGTCCATTCAAGTCGGAGTGAATTTACAGGCTGGACGGTAATCCTTAACACCAAATGTCGTTTCACTTGACAGAGGGAGATTAAAGACATAGTGGATGAAAAATCTGAGAGTCTGTCTGAGCAAAAGGTCATAATACAGTAGTCAGGAGGTTACACTGTAGCACCCATTAGAGTATTTGGAGATGCAGTGTCGTGGATGCACATAACTGCATTAACCAAAGAAATAAACTGAAATGAGCATAAAGTCCTGCAAATCTAAAGCCGAGCAGATGACTTCTGTCTACATTTTAGTTTGTGTTTTCCATCATCTGAGAAAATCTCCTTTTAATCTCAGCAGCCACCAAAGCCGAGCAGAAAACAGATAAAAGACATGTGAGCATTTGATTTGATTATACTGGAAACAATCTTGTGTTATTATCGTCCCCCTTGCACATGTATTCAATTAATTTCTGAGAATAACGGAATATCTTCAGAAGAAAAGTACTGTCATTTCTCCTAATTATATTTGGCAAAGAAAGGTGGAACTGATTGATCTGGAACTAGACAGACAGACGCACTCTTCCGTGGTTGCTCCTCTCTTTGTTCTCGGCGTGCTCCGACACACTCCCGCCCACTGTCCCTGTGACAAGTTCACTCCCACTAGGAAAAAAACAGCTTTTTCAAAGCACCACTTTTTTTAAATCAAAAGAAATATACGATTATTAAAACAAATACAGCCTTTAACCTTTGACTTCTTGCTGTGCCTCACCCAGGTGGACGTTTTGCTTCGGCAGGCCACCAACACCATCAGCCTTCCTGCTCTGTCAGCCATAGTAGTCCTAAATGACACTGTATTGTGGACAGGCAACTTTGGAAAGAGAAATGGCAGTGACCCTCACTCAGGACCACCAAACGAGTACACAATCTACAGGTGAGTCTGACCAATGACCCTATCTATAAAAGTCTAAACTTCATTAACCTGCTGAGACCTGAGCTCAAGTTTCCTCATCAAACATAAAGTTTGATTTTGTTGCATTGTTGTTTATATACTTTTGTAAAAAAAAAAAAAAATTGTCTTTAGATGTTAGATGGGGACAGTGGGTTTATTTTACAGCATACTGTAACACAACAAAGTCAACAGGGCTTAACAAAGTATGAAACACTATTGAGCAGAATGAAGTATAAGGTGCAGCAAAGCCAAAATGTAATGTCCACATATGTGGATGCAGGACCAGATTAAAGAGGAAAATATTGGATTTATTGTACATCTGATTGGGGGGCAGCACCCAAGATTTGAACAAACATTTAGTTTACTAAGAGAGGTCTTCCCTGGTCCACTCAAATAAAGACTAAAATACCAGTACAATTATGTATTCTTGGAGCAGCAGCTGGAACAGGCCACTTATAGAAATCCCCTTAAAACCAAAACTAAATTAAGCTGTTTTCACACACGTGCTGCAGCCCTGACCTTTTCTAGGACTTACCTGACAGAGGCACAAATGTCAGATCAGACATTAGCCACTCTTTACCCTGCTAGCACCCTCATACAAAGTCCATGTGATGTCACATGTGTGAATGCAGCAGCTAATATGCTGCACCGGTCCATTCACCATTGGAGAGCTGGGCAACATGTGTGCTGCCGGCTGCACATTTCATGTAGGCAGTCTTTCCAGTGCTGAGAGAGAAGGACTGTAGAAAAGGAATCTGCTAAAAACTGTCCAAAATTTGTGTGTGAAAGCAGGTTTTATATAACATTTTGTATGGCTTTTGTATACCTATTCCTGCAAAGAAATGATTATTTAATATTATCAGCGTTCGTTTATTTGGCTTTAAATGAGTTATTTTAAAATAAATATAATCTTGGGATGAGCAATCAGAGTTGTTTTCAAATGTGAACACCCTTCAGGCTCATTAAAAGTCTCACATGTATAATTCAGAAGGCACGACCTTATCATCGTCAGTCTAATCTGCTGATGCCATCTTTTGTCAGTAAAACTGCTGAGTCCAACTTGCTTCCAGTTATCACAGTCTGCAACTCTGCCGGCATCAGCCACCGTCTCCAGCCCCGCTGCTCACTTCTCCCCAGACCTGCCTTCCAGCTGTTCACCAGATGTCCTCGGGCTTTCCCATCTGTTCTTATAACCTGACTATCTCACTTTCCAAAACACTAGTTCCCCATTCTCAGCAGCACAGAGTTCCCGCCACCTGCACACCATTCCTGTATGATCCATGCACTCATAGAAGTTCAGTCTGTTTGTTTCTTACTGGTGTGTTATGTCAACTTGGTGGCTGCTGAATGCCTATTTGTTGGAACTGGCTGCTGCCTGTAAAAATCTGGTTTAGTTTACCTGTTAGGAATGTCATCTGTGATGCTGACCCTTGACTGCATACCACCATGTAAGTCTTCACACCCTTTATTGTTACCTGGGTAACAGGTGGAGACAGCAGAGCCAGCTCTGAACTGTTCTATTTCAGCGCACTTTCAGAACACTTCATTCAGCATTGCTGTGCGTGAAAGCACTTAAGCAGATGACATGATTAACCATCTTAGTCTGGCTAACATCCATCCATCCATTTTCTTAAATACTTAACCAATTCAGGATTGTGAGGGGGCTGGGGGGTGGAGCCTATCCCCACTGTCATTCAAGAGATGTGGGGTGTATCCTGGGCAGGTTGTCAGTCTATCGCAGGTTAACACACAGAGACAGACAACCACGCATGCTCATATTCATACATAAGGTCAATTTAGAGTCACCAATCAACATGACAAGCATGTCTTTGGATGGTGAAGCCGGAGTACCCAGACCCAACCCATGGAAGCACAGGGAGAACCTTCAAACTCCACATGAACAGCTAAGGCTGTTCAGGTCTTAAGAACTGCTGAGGGAGAGCAGTTTACATTTTTCCACTCTGAACTCAACGTGTCGCATCATCCCCATCAGTTTGAAGGTTCTCCCTGTGCATGCAAGAGAACCCATGCAAGCACGGGGAGAACCATCAGTTTGAAGGTTCTCCCTGTGCATGCAAGAGAACCCATGCAAGCACGGGGAGAACCATCAAACTGATGGTTCTCCCCGTGCTTGCATGGGAGACTTTCAATGGGTTATCCCACATGAACAGCCTAAGCTGTTCATGTCGGATGATGCCAATAGGGACCAAATACCATGGAGTTCCATCCAAAGGTGGTCACGAAGTGTCTGGACCATTGTCCAAAATTCCCACGTATCTAAAAATAAGACTCACCGACGTCCCTTGAGAAGAAACACAGGGCAACAGCCAAACTATGAAAAAGATATTATAAATGTTACCTCACTTAGTGATTTAAAGAGGTATAACATTTGAGGATTTGTGAAAGACAGACGGGTTGAAATCAAAGCCGCCAAATCCGACTTTAAGTTGTTAAGCTGGCATCCTTCATTTTAACGATAGAAATGTCAAAGCTCTTTCATCAGACCCGCTTTGCCTAATACATCTGAAAACTCCAGTGTTCAAGTTTGTGAAGCAGACCTTCTATTAAAAATGTTCATTTTTCAAGCCCAATGCTAAAAAACTAATTACATGATGAGAGGTTATTACCTCACACTTAAGAGATCTCCTCTTTATTTACTTAAGAAACTCCTATTTATAGACTGGGCTGTTGACCTCGGGGTGTTGTTTACATTTGTGCAAAAATGGTGCTAAATGATACAGTGATTATTGAGCACATCTATAAAAAGCATGTTAAATCTTCATTATAAATTCGAGACATGTCACCTCTGTATTACAAAAATACCAACAGCTCGTTGAATTTTTAGACCTCAAATGGAGTAAACAACAAAATGTCAAGTTGACAAGTTTAGCAAATGAATGAGGAAAAATATACTTGAGAATACACAGACAAAAGCAGGAAGTCAGTGTACACCTATGCTTTCCAGTGAGCCTAATTGCCTAAAAAACCATTACAGAGGACCTGCGAACACCAGCCGCACTTTTGCCGAATTAATCCGCATTGAAAAGAAATGCCAGAGGATGTGAAAAACTCTAATTGCAAGATGTCATGAAGATGAAAGTGAACAAGAAGATCAGCGATCAAGTGGAGCTCAGGCAAAACACAGATGCAACAGTAATCAGGTGGTACAGAATCAGCCACAGTGAGACTAATCAAAGCTGCAGTGGCTGTTTTTCTAAAATGACACCACAGACAGGGCAATCTGTAGCTCGACAGGAAGTGCCTTAGATTTGGCACAGCAGTTACCAGTGGAAATTAGAGTTTCTATGACAGCTCAGGTAGTGTGAAGCAAGTTGCATAACTCCAACCTTCATGTAATAAACTATGGCTGGTCTTTGGCACACAACTTCAGACATTTTATAAACAAAAGCTTGATGAATTACAAATAATACTTTTTGTTGTTGCTGTTTTTTTGTTTTTATGGGTGAGACTGAGAAAATTTTGATGTGCCCAAATGGGGCCCCACACTGTGAACCACCTCAGTGAATGCATAGCCCCGACAGTGAAGTATGGCAGATGAAGCGTGAGGGCAGCCCCATCTATATACGTCCTTTTGAGAAAAGGGCGTATATAGATGACACCGCCTGTGGGTGCACCAGTTTAATGTCTGACACACTCCCGGACCCAAAAAGCTCCAGAGGAAAGGTGCGTTCCAGCATGATAAAGAGTCAAAGCACAAAGCTTTGAAAGACAAAAGAGGAAAAATAAGTGCAATCTGTTGCTTTGCCTAGTATGCTGCAAACCACTTTCTTTTTTTTTTAAGTGCAGTAGCAAAAAAGTAGCTGAATTATCGCTGAAGACTGGAAGAACATCTCCCAAATTAACAGTGCAAAACTTAAATGAACTCTTTCTTATGAATGAATAATAGTAACCTATAATAAAATATCAACCAGCGATAGTATTCTATACAGTAAGCATACAGTATGACATCCACATGAGACCTTTTACTGCATTAAGTACTTTCAGTTTTAATGCTATTTTGTGATTGTAGTTAAACATTTTCAACAGTGTACTTCTACAGAGTAAAGTGTGATGGCCGTAATTTTATTTCCAGTAGACAGACAAATGCTTCATCGCTGTTCTCACCCTCCTCTTCCCACCTTCATCTTTTTCTCTCCCTCTGCTTCTCCTCCTCACTAAGTCCATCAGCATCACTGGCTGTGATCCATGCTGCTGAAGAAAGTATTGCAGTTTTCATTTCAGTGATTTGTGCACATTTGGCAGCATCTGCCTGAAGGCATTGATTTTTTTTTTCTTATTTTTTGATTATTTTTTTTTAGCTCCCGCTTTCTCCACGGCTGTCTTGCATTTTATGCATTTTGGCATTTTGGCTTTTTTGTAAATGCAGTTCAAGGAACTTAGAGGAGGAGAATTTAAAGATATGTGGCTTCATTTTTTTCTAAATTCACCATAGTTTGTGTTGAGGGCATGCTACTAAACATATACAAATTGGTAACTTGGAGCCAGTTCACAAATATTAAAATGCATTTTGAAATATAAAGCTTCCTCCTGGATGTGTTTTGGATGTAACCTCTTTTGATGACTGGAGAAATTATTGGTGTCCTTTGAAGTTTAGTTTGTTTTATTAGCCGTTACATTGTATTAAAGTTCAACCTTTTTAAATGAATTTCAGCAAAATATGAAATAAAATCTCAAACCCAGAGATCAATCTACAGAGCATGAATTTTCAGACTGACCAGCACATTTTTACAAGGAGAATTCCATCCACGCAGGGAGCGATCGGCTCATGGCGCATCACTTTGTGGTTGCCGGCAAACATTCCAGGCTTCGATTGCCTGAATAGCCCTCTGATGTATTTACTGCCCTGTTATATGTCAATCAAGTGTATCCCACACTCCCATTGGTAGTCGCTTCAGTGACTCACCTCAGAGTTGAGAAAAGTGCCCACTCTGCACTTATTTTGTTGTTGCTTGAAGGCTTTGAATGCTGTCGACTTTCTGTAGTCTCTGGTCGACACATCAATAATTCCTGTGTGGACAGGGATAACTATGCATTTGTCAAGCAAGCAGCCGCAGCTTCAGAAAATTCAGAATTAAAATACTTAGTGTATTTTTACGCTTCATTCTAGTCCAGAGTAAACAAAAAATATGTAACATGTTGAATATGTTTGCCTAAATGCGGACTGTGCGCATGCTTTTAGCAATGCAAAGCCATGCAAAAATTGTGCATCAATGTGCAATTTAAAAATAAATATAAAAAACATTTCAAGTTCAGCTATCTTTTGCAATATAAACAGTGTGTTATGTTGCTTTGTTATCTGACTTACAGAATTGCAAGCTTATCAAAAATTTTCCCGACGCTGATGCTGTATAAGTTGTGGGAGGATGGGAAGATTGGCTCCCTAGATGACCCTCTGGAGAAATATGTGGAGAACTTCACCATCAAAAACCCTCTGGGGAAGATGCGAGACTCGGAGCTGAAGTATGTGACAGATGGCCTGATATTTCTTGACAGCGGGGAGGTCCAGATACGCTCATCTTCAGTCACTCTGCGGAGGATGGCCAGCCAGCTCTCAGGTACATACATGCACTTTATCAGAATGACCTTAAAATAACACTGAATTGCAGACAGCCCTGCCTTGTTGCAAGAAAACCAAATGCTTCAACAAAGCAGGGTTGGACTTTTAAGTTTTGTATAAAATTGCTTTTTGTCAGCCAATAAACAGAAATTGGGCTACAGTTTAGAAAGTGCAGTTTTTTCTTTATGTATAAATAATGTGTTGAATGTGATTCTAGCTAAACAAGGTGAACCTGGTGAACTTATAATAATTTTAGCCAAAATTCCCACAGCTGTGCATGACTATGATTTTCCATCTTAAAACACCCAGTTCTTTCAGGCTAATAAGGAGATGGATTTTGTCCATTTTTGGACAAACTAATAGAAATTGTCGTCTTCTCTCCATCAAGTGAATGTTTATCTAAGGTCAGCTCTTGTTTTTTTGTTCTATCGCGCTCCCTCCTCTCCCAGTTTCCAGTTATTGTCCCAGTGTCAGTCATTTTAGTTACCTGGGGAAAGCTACTTATAGCCACAAAAAGCACTATCTTCTTCCAGTGTTGTTCGTGCAATTGCGCTTTTATCATCCCAGGAGCCAGACAAAATTGCACAGTGAAAGTGAAGCTTCTGGAGAACCAATCTAAATATAGATAGTGCCACTATTCTACAGCCTATCAAAAAGGCCAGAAAAATAGGCATCATGAGGCCGAGTGTGAGAGTGCATGCCTCAAGAAGCAAGTTTTAGAACAAAATCCTCTCGGGAGTCTTTCCTTTTAGAGGAAGAAGGAATCCTGAGAACCAGTTAATCGACATTTAGCGACATACATTAAAGCAAATAAAATTGTTTATTGTCAACTTAAGGACCTTATAATCAAACCTGAACAATGGAGGGGGAAGAGGTCTTTAGGAAATCTCTTTCTGCATGCTTGATTCCTGCAATAGTATTTCTGCAGACTAATGTTCTTTTCTAGACTTTTGAGCTGAAGCAAATGGTTCATGTATGAGTCAAATGACAGTAAAGCTGCCATTACTGTGTCATGATGGAAAAACATAATAAACTCAGTATGGGTGGATTTTGAACTTTTTCAGACATCTCAGTAATACAAAGATGATTAGGAAACGGCCTTGGGCATCTTTTAGAGTTCTTCAAGATTTCAGACATATTCTGACAAACAATGAATGAAGAAGAGGATCACAGCTCTCGCTGGTTTGACATCTCTTTCTGTCACTTAAAGCCATCGTTATCTTTAAAATTGCTTCTGATTTACTCCTAAACATCTATGACGTTTTCATTGTTTGTCATTTGCGTCGCCTTGACGTGTACACGCGAAGCAGACACTCAAAACAGCACTTGGAATACTTGCGGTAAAAAATATTTAACATTCAGGAGCTGTTCAGATCTGTAACATCCATTAAGCATCGGCCATGCACAAACAGGAACCTGTTTATCTGAAGATGTTTTCAGTAAATAACACTTCAGTCTGTGTAATGAATTAAAATATGAGAGACACATCTGGGGCAAGGACGGATAATAGGTCTTTAAAAATCCAACCATGTCTTAAGATTTGTCATCAAGCTACACTGGCTGAACATAATAATCATTTAGAGTGAAGGCTGAATTTGTTATGTATGAAGAAAGCAGTGTTACAAGGTAAATGAAATAACCATTAGAGTGAAGGAGTAGAAAGCAAAGATGCATGTTTGAGAAGACTAATGCATACTAGCACAATTCACCCTTTTATTAACCAATTAAACTTTTTTTTCTTTTTTTTTTTAAATTACTTAACATTATTTAACTGTTGTTTAATCCAGGTCTGCCCAGGAGGCTTCGAGCTACAAATTTGCTCTGGAAAGGGAAAACTCAGTCTGCACTCAATCTTCTACAAGATGACGTCCTCATCGCAGATCCCGGCACCAAGTATGATTTCTTTTATTGTGCTGACGTCAGTGTTTTTAATGGGTAAATTCTGACTGAGCAAATGGGCGTTCTTGCAGTGTAAAAATGTTCTTCTGCTACTCATCTCTTACATTAGAACGCCATTCTGCTCTGTGCATTTTGAGAGAGCGCTGTCATTACAAGGCCTCACATTTGATGCTACTTAGATTTTACCTGGGGGAGGCTGTGTAATTAAATGTCAAGTTTGATTGGCTCAAATCTTTCCACATACTGTACCTGTCAGTGCATGTTACACTGTGTGGTAAAATAGTTGACCTTTAATTAAAGAAGTGAAATGTTAATATCTCACGCACCACATTGTTTTTTTTTATTGAACACGCAGGAAACTGAGCTCAGATTTAGAGGAAGTTAATGATTCCAGCCAAGAAATGATCAGATTTGGAAGCCACTCGTCATTTCAGAAAAGCTTCACAGTGAAATATCATTTATTCTTCTTCATTTTCAAAATGCCTTTTATCTCTATTCTTCCAGATGTCACTACAGCAATCTTGCCTTCTCTCTGCTCGCTCATGTGATGGCAGAGCGGGTGGCTGGAGCTGACTATCAGCGATGGATCACAGAAAACATCCTGGACCGGCTGGGGATGGAAGACACCAGCTTTGACCTCACCCCAGGGATGCAGAGCCAATTGGCTGTTGGAGTGTACTCAAATGGAAAACCAGCCCCGCTCTATGATCTTGGCTGGTACCGGCCTTCTGGTCAGATGTTCTCGACAGCTGCAGATTTGGCCAAGCTCGCCATGATGCTGCTGGGTGCATATCATCGCAAGCTGCTGGAGCCAGACTCTTTGAAGATCATGCTGACCCCACTCTTTCGATGCGATAAGGATTACTTTGCTAACCGTACCGGAACACCGTGGGAGGTGAATGAGCTGAAGGGCTATGAAGTGTTGCGTAAAGATGGGGATTTGGATGGCTACTCAGCCACTTTTTCCCTAGTTCCCAGACTGAAACTTGGCCTAGTGGTGCTAATGGCAGGCAGCCGGTCTCAGAAACAGGATGTGGTCACAAAGACCTACAGCCTCATTGTCCCAGCCATAGAGAAAGCCTTCAGAGAGGCCAAGAAGATCCTCGTTGCTCCGCCAAACCCCGATCATTACATCGGATTTTTCACTTACAGCAACATCACTTTCTATGAGATCAAAGTCGGGCCGGACGGAGTCCTGGTCATGCAGCAGTTTGGTCCTCAGATTGAAGAGCTGATCCCAGAGAAGTACAGGACAATAAAACTGAACTACCTGGTTGAGCGCGTGTTTAAAGTAGTGTTTGAAAAAGAGTACCCTTGTGTTCTGCGAGTCGGCACTGCTTCAGTGTCCCTGGAAGCCCAAGATGGCCAATTATTTAACTTCTATGTGTTTAATAAGCAGGGTTTGGCCCCTGGTTTTGATGCACCAGGACTGAACACATATAATGTGGTCAGAATACCCCGAAGGCCATCCTTCTCCAGCTGAACTGTAACTGCGCTGTGGCCTAAAGACAAATGCCGTGTCCTTGGGATGCGTAAGGGACTGTAAACCGGCGTTCCAAAATATTGAATGACTGAAGTGAGATGCTGAGATTATTCTAGAGGTCACAGACATGATTGTGCTCCAGATATAAAGAGAGCACAGACAAGCACGGCAACCAACTGTATAATGTCCTTCGCAGAAAATTTATTGTATATGAATGTATGTGAATATATGAATGTCCTTCTCATGCTGGCCCTTCATTACATTTGAGAACTGAACAAATTCACACTGTGGTGAGAGCGCTTGTGTTTTTTTCCTGTCTTCATTTAAATTTCACATTGTAGTGATCGTTCTGCTCTCGAGTTTTCATCAAAGAGAACTGCAGAGCAACCCTTACTGTGGCCATTTACATGAACATTTACATTCACTTTGTATTCAACTCTTAAACTGTGATTGAAGTTGCATGAAATGTGTCACTCATACATATTCAGCTGTCTTTGGTGAAGACTGTCTTTGTGTTACTTTACTCCTGGCAGGTAAAAGTAGGACATTTAAATGGCAAACAGCTCTTAAATGGGTGTGTTGCCACAGATTTTTAAACTGATGATTTAAAAGCTGCATGCAGTGACATGTCACTAAGGCACAAATTGATTTTGCTCCACAATAAGAGGCGATTAGGGACAGGAACACTTCTGGGTGCTTGTGTGACTCTCCTGTATAATCCCTAAAAATGGACTCCAATTCATCCCGACCTCTAACACCAATATGAATATGAATACGCCGCTCTGAAGAAGATAACGCACTCAGAAGCACAGAAATAACCCTCATAGTGAAAAGCCCAGTGGTTTGTTTTGTGTTAGATAGCTTTTCTGAGAATGTTATGGAAATTAAATAGGCACTGAAACTGTTCAGTGTTCAAGCATCCAGTCCAATGAGAGAACGTGAGTGAATGTGAATGCAAATCTGCCTACTGTATCCATTTCATCCCGCTGGATGAAATATTGAAATTGCCATTCTGCTGTGCAATTCATTGTTGTCACAGCTGACAGATTAAAGCTTATTCTGATGAGTAGTGGGGTGCAAAAATGCAGTGTACTGGGGGGGGGAAATGCTTATTATACCATGCACTGATTCTCAACCATTGCTCAGACTTGTTAAAGGATCGGGCAATTTGTTAAAGTTTTCCAACCGTGATAACAATTGTCAGTATTTTTGAGGAGGTGTGTGTGTGTGTGTGTGTGCGGTGCCCCTCCACCCTGCTTCAGCAGTAATTCCTCATAGCAAAAGCAGAGGACAAAACAACCTGAAGGAAAGCCAAGAGGCAATCGGATCAAGGATACTTTACAGCCTCTAAATGAGCAAAAGGGTGGGGATGGCATAAACTGCTGTGGAGTGCAGCATGTAATATGTGGTGGTGTTGATGAAGATTACCTGCCACATATTACAGGCTAGTCACATTGGGGCAGGTTACACAGCATGGGCACTGGGACAACTTGCTAGTGACTTTAAGAGCTGATACAGTCAACCAATCTGTCTATCCTAGCTTATTATTTTGGTTAAAAATCACACAGTATACACTCCTGAGGAAGAAAAAAATTACATAATGCAGTCGTGATTAATAAACTCTTCGGTTTCATGGTTCAGTAATCAAAGTAACAAAACTCTAATCATATGCTGTGAGCATTTACATACTTCAAACATATAACAGCTGTGTATAGACTGCTTAGTATTTATTTTGCTTTTAAATTAGCCGTTACACAATAGCCATAATCAATTTTCATGTTTGCAATCACAGTGAACAACAGCTTAGCAGCTGGCCATGCAACAAGAGAAAAAAACAAGATCACAGTAAATTATTACATTCTTTGTGCCACTGAAACACAGAGAAATACACCACTTATTTTTGCAGAGTAGCATCACGTTAAGTTTCAGATACAACAAATCGATTGCAACATGTAACCATTGAGCTCAGACCTGACTGTCCTTCTTTCCCACATAAGGCATATACAGCAGCTACAAAATAAGACAGCAGGTAAAATGTGCAGGCACTGTTGAACAATATAATTCATAGCTCCAAAAAAATTACATACAAGCTCTTTAATGACATGTAAGGAGTTTAAAAAAATAGTTTGTTCACTTTCTTAGCAGGGGTTATACGAGAATATCCATAATGCTGCTGTTAAACACGAGGCTGGAGCCACAGAGAAGCTAAGCTTAGCTTAAAGACTGTAAATTTAGAGGCACGGCTAGCCTGGCTGTCAAGAGTAAGAAAAACAAATCTGCCTTTCACCTTTAACATTTATGTCTCTTTTTTTCAACAATAAAGGTGTTCTCGCTCACGTTCAGCCTCCTTTCCTGTTAGCGATATCAGCTTTTTTTTTGTTTTTTCCCTATACTTTCAAAATCGCCTCATAAAAAAATTAATTGGTGCTTCTCTCGTCCAGTAATATCTGCGCTGTCCAAGCCAATCAGCCACTAGTTCCTGTTCTTTATCTTCACTGTAATCTGTCACTGTGCCCTTCACGTACTTCTTCTCCGATCCCCACCGTTCCATCCAAAGCCTTCATCAGCTATCTTTTTACTCCACCAACAGAGGGTCCAGTAACAGTCTCCTTTAACGTCCATTTCCTTACTCTGGCACACAGCCTTTTTTAGTATTCATCACAGAGCATCATGTCGGCAGAAACTGCCGACATGATGCTCTGTGATGAATACTAAAAAAAGGCTGTGTGCCAGAGTAAGGAATGATGACGTTAGAGGAGACTGTTACTGGACCCTCTGTTGGTGGAGTAAAAAGATAGCTGATGAAGGCTTTGGATGGAACTGGTGGGGATCGGGAGAAGAAGTACGTGAAGGGCACAGTGACAGATTACAGTGAAGATAAAGAAACAGGAACTAGTGGCTGATTGGCTTGGACAGCGCAGATATTACTGGACGAGAGAAGCGCCAGAATAATTTTTTTATGAGGCGATTTTGAAAGTCCAGGGAACAAACAAAAAAAGCTGATACCTGGCTAACAGGAAAGGAGGCTGAACGTATTGAGACGAGAATTCTTGCCTTTTATTGTAGAAAAAAAGAGTACGTAAATGTTAAAGGTGAAAGGCAGATTTGTTTTTCTTACTCTTGACAGCCAGGCTAGCCGTGCCTCTAAATTTGCAGTCTTTAAGCTAAGCTTAGCTTCTCTGTGGCTCCAGGCCTCGTGTTTAACAGCAGCGCTATGGATATTCTCGTATAACCCCCTGCTAAGAAAGTGAACAAACTATTTTTTTAAACTTCCTTACATGTCATTAAAGAGCTTGTATGTAATTTTTTTGGAGCTATGAAGTATATTGTTCAACAGTGCCTGCACATTTTACCTGCTGTCTTATTTTGTAGCTGTATCATATGCCTTATGTGGGAAAGGAGCATCATCTAACTGCAATAAGATTACATGTTGCAATCGATTTGTTATTATCTGAAACTTAACGTGATGCTACTCAAAGATGAGGTGTATTTCTCTGTGTGCACACAAAGAGATCCTAATAATTATCTGATCTTCTTTTCTCTCTTGTTGCATGGCCACTGCTGAAGCTGTTGTTCACTGTGATTGCAAACATGAAAATTGATTATGGCTATCTGTAAGGCTAATTTAAAAGCAAAATAAATACTAGCAGTCTATACACAATCCTTCTTATGTGGGAAAGAAGGACAGTCAGGTCTGAGCTCAATGGTTACATGTTGCAATCGATTTGTTGTATCTGAAACTTAACGTGATGCTACTCTGCAAAAATAAGTGGTGTATTTCTCTGTGTTTCAGTGGCACAAAGAATGTAATAATTTACTGTGATCTTGTTTTTTTTCTCTTGTTGCATGGCCAGCTGCTAAGCTGTTGTTCACTGTGATTGCAAACATGAAAACTGATTATGGCTATTGTGTAACGGCTAATTTAAAAGCAAAATAAATACTAAGCAGTCTATACACAGCTGTTATATGTTTGAAGTATGTAAATGCTCACAGCATATGATTAGAGTTTTGTTACTTTGATTACTGAACCATGAAACCGAAGAGTTTATTAATCACGACTGCATTATGTAATTTTTTTCTTCCTCAGGAGTGTATACTGTGTGATTTTTAACCAAAATAATAAGCTAGGATAGACAGATTGGTTGACTGTATCAGCTCTTAAAGTCACTAGCAAGTTGTCCCAGTGCCCATGCTGTGTAACCTGCCCCAATGTGACTAGCCTGTAATATGTGGCAGGTAATCTTCATCAACACCACCACATATTACATGCTGCACTCCACAGCAGTTTATGCCATCCCCACCCTTTTGCTCATTTAGAGGCTGTAAAGTATCCTTGATCCGATTGCCTCTTGGCTTTCCTTCAGGTTGTTTTGTCCTCTGCTTTTGCTATGAGGAATTACTGCTGAAGCAGGGTGGAGGGGCACCGCACACACACACACACACACCTCCTCAAAAATACTGACAATTGTTATCACGGTTGGAAAACTTTAACAAATTGCCCGATCCTTTAACAAGTCTGAGCAATGGTTGAGAATCAGTGCATGGTATAATAAGCATTTCCCCCCCCCAGTACACTGCATTTTTGCACCCCACTACTCATCAGAATAAGCTTTAATCTGTCAGCTGTGACAACAATGAATTGCACAGCAGAATGGCAATTTCAATATTTCATCCAGCGGGATGAAATGGATACAGTAGGCAGATTTGCATTCACATTCACTCACGTTCTCTCATTGGACTGGATGCTTGAACACTGAACAGTTTCAGTGCCTATTTAATTTCCATAACATTCTCAGAAAAGCTATCTAACACAAAACAAACCACTGGGCTTTTCACTATGAGGGTTATTTCTGTGCTTCTGAGTGCGTTATCTTCTTCAGAGCGGCGTATTCATATTCATATTGGTGTTAGAGGTCGGGATGAATTGGAGTCCATTTTTAGGGATTATACAGGAGAGTCACACAAGCACCCAGAAGTGTTCCTGTCCCTAATCGCCTCTTATTGTGGAGCAAAATCAATTTGTGCCTTAGTGACATGTCACTGCATGCAGCTTTTAAATCATCAGTTTTAAAAATCTGTGGCAACACACCCATTTAAGAGCTGTTTGCCATTTAAATGTCCTACTTTTACCTGCCAGGAGTAAAGTAACACGAAGACAGTCTTCACCAAAGACAGCTGAATATGTATGAGTGACACATTTCATGCAACTTCAATCACAGTTTAAGAGTTGAATACAAAGTGAATGTAAATGTTCATGTAAATGGCCACAGTAAGGGTTGCTCTGCAGTTCTCTTTGATGAAAACTCGAGAGCAGAACGATCACTACAATGTGAAATTTAAATGAAGACAGGAAAAAAACACAAGCGCTCTCACCACAGTGTGAATTTGTTCAGTTCTCAAATGTAATGAAGGGCCAGCATGAGAAGGACATTCATATATTCACATACATTCATATACAATAAATTTTCTGCGAAGGACATTATTCATGCATGTATACATTATTTCTAGTTCTACTCGTT